>CBVK0100267984.1:0-14928 GCA_900067695.1 Picea abies
AAATCAGATAGACCATCTGAAAGAGCAGATTCTGCATACAAATGCTTTGTTAATAAAGATCTTAAATTGGATGGGTGTCAAGAAGTGTTATGCAGCTATATCAGTAATCCCCATACAACATTTGTGAGAAGATATGCACGGAGATTGTTTTTGCATTTGTGTGGAAGCAAAATTCATTATTACGAGGGAGGCGATACTAATGCTGATAAATCTTTTGTAGACATGGAGCAAGCAGTGGATCAATTGGCAGTTATTGAGGCAGAATCTGAGAATGCTCACAGGCGGTATCAGCAGCTTCTGGGTTTCAAAAAACCTTTGCTTAAGCTTGTCTCAAGTATAGGCGAAACTGAGATGGACTCTCAACAAAAAGATTCTGTTCAGCAAATGATGGTCTCATTACCTGGTTCTCCTTCGCTCAAAATAAACAGGAAAATTGCACTGTTAGGTGTGCTGTATGGCGAGAAATGCAAAGCAGCATTTGATTCTGTTAGTAGAAGTGTCCAAACATTGCAAGGACTCCGACGCGTCTTAATGAACTATCTAGAAAAGAAACATTCCGATAATGCTGTGGTATCATCAAGATTTGTGGCAGTTAGATCGCCAAATCACTGCTACGGGTGTGCTACCACTTTTGTGACACAGTGCTTGGAGTTATTGCAAGTCTTATCCAAACATCCACATTGCAAACAACAGCTTGTCGCTGCTGGTATCTTGTCTGAGTTGTTTGAGAATAATATACATCAAGGTCCTAAATCAGCTCGGCTGCAGGCAAGATCTGTTCTCTGTGCCTTCTCTGAAGGTAATGTAACTGCAGTTGCAGAGGTAAATAACTTGATTAAAAAGAAAGTCATGTATTGTCTGGAGCATCATCGTTCCATGGACATTGCTGCTTCTATACGTGAAGAAATGCAGTTACTCTCAGAGACTTGTTCAATTGCAGATGAATTTTGGGAAGCCAGGTTGCGCATTGCTTTCCAGTTATTGTTTTCTTCAATTAAAGTTGGTGCCCGTCATCCAGCAATTGCTGAGCATATTATTCTTCCTTGCTTGAGGATCATATCTCAGGCATGTACTCCTCCAAAGTCAGAGTTAGCCAACAAAGAGGCAGGGAATGGAAAAGGTGGATTGAATTCTGAAACGAAATCTGATGAAAGTGCTAAAAACTCATTTTCTCCATCAAACAACAATGTTAATGGAGGCAAATCCCAACATGGTTTATCAGAAAAGGATTCAGAACGGGATGCAAGAAGCCGGGATGTTCAGCTGTTAAATTATGGTGAATGGGAAAAGGGTGCCTCATATTTGGACTTTGTGAGGAGGCAATACAAAGTGTTACAATCTACCAAAGTTTCAGTTCAAAAATCTCGTAGGGATTCTAAGAGAGCTGATTATCTTGCACTCAAGTATGTTCTTAGATGGAAAAGGCGGGCTTGTAAAGTGTCCGTTACCAATGAGTTCTCAGCATTTGAACAGAGTTCTTGGGTATCTGAGTTAGTTTTGAGTGCATGTTCCCAGTCTATAAGATCAGAAATGTGTGGTTTAATTAGTGTGCTGTGTTCTCAGAGTTCGGCAAGGCGGTCTAGATTCCTCAACTTGCTGATGACTTTGCTCCCTGCAGCACAATCTGCTGGTGAAAGTGCTGCAGAATTGTTTGAGTTACTCTTCAAGATGGTAGAGTCTGAAGATGCACGACTGTATTTGACAGTAAAGGGATTCTTAAGTACAATATGCAGGTTAATAACGGATGAGGTGGTCCGAATAGAGGCACAAGAGCGAAGCTTCCACATTGACATATCACAAGGCTTTATACTTCATAAATTGATTGAGCTCCTTAGCAAATTCCTGGAGGTTCCCAACATACGTTCAAGGTATGGTTTGGTGCCTTGCTTCTCTGTGCATTTGGTTGGTTTGACTTCTCTTTTATGTGAGCATTTTCCTGTTTCAATGCTCACAGTTTCGTAATGCTTGTTATATCTATTGAATTTAGATTCATGCGTGATGGACTGCTATCTCAAGTGTTGGAGGCACTTCTAGTGGTAAGAGGTCTGATTGTACAAAAGACAAAGTTAATCAGCGACTGCAATCGCCTCTTAAGAGAGCTATTGGATTCCCTTCTACTTGAGAGTAATAAGAACAAGTGTCATTTCATACGGGCATGCATATCGGGTCTACAAAGTCATGGTCGGGAGAGAAAGGGGAGGACATCTCTGGTATGCCATATTATTATTTTTTCAAATTAATCTCTTTTACTGTACAATATCACTATCCTAAGAAGAAAGTGGAATTGATAAATGTTGACAATTAATAAATGGAAGGCATGTCTGCATGAATGAGCAGCTAATTATTATTCTTTGTTTGTTCTGATATGCAATTAGTCATGCCCACATGTGGAGATCCGACAGTGATATTAATTGTGATGCCCTAAGATTTTTTTCTGAAACAAGATGTGTGAGTTTTTGTTGGAGTTCAAAGTTGTCGGATAGAATGAAGTGTATTGGCTTGTTCTAAGACCATTTAAATTTTCCACATGAGAGCATCATAGATATTTTCCTAACCTGGGATGCTAAACAAATCTGCAATATGAATTTATCTTTCTTTTTGTTCTTTACTTTAGTGTTTTATGAAATCAGGCTGTATGCCTTGTGGCACCTCGGACTCAGCTACTATGCTTTATTTTACTAGTGGCTGTATGTTTTTGGGTGTTTTGGCCTAAGCCAGCCTGCTTTTAGTTTTTGATAGCCTTTAGCTAGTGTTTGTGGTGGCTGTGTGTGAGGCCTGCCCTTTTTTATATTAAAGCAATTTAAATATTTTTTTAATAGTCAAAGGAAGCTTTAATGTCAAAGAAAAGTTGTCAGTTGAGCATTATTCTCATCTACGACGATCTTTGTCTTGACTAGGTTCTCTTAGGAGTAAGAAGCTATAAATTTTGAATGATATTATTTTCTATGATGGATTTGTTTTTATAAATATTATTTCTTACTTGTTCTCGTTTGGACTATTATATGGCTCTGTTCATAGTAACTTTGATGGTTTTCCTTTTGTGTAGTTTATTCTGGAGCAGCTGTGCAATATAATCTGTCCGTCGAAGCCTGAGCCAGTCTACTTTTTGATTTTGAGCAAAGCTCATACACAAGAAGAGTTCATCAGGGGTTCAATGACTAAAAATCCATATTCGAGTGCAGAAATTGGTCCACTTATGCGCGATGTTAAAAATAAAATTTGTCACCAGTTGGATTTATTGGGCCTTTTGGAAGATGACTATGGCATGGAGTTACTAGTGGCTGGCAACATCATCTCTCTGGATCTCAGCATTGCTCAAGTTTATGAACAAGTTTGGAGAAAGACGCATAGTCAGGCTACAAATAGTGCAACTGTTACTGGGGTTTTAGCTGCTTCAGGAGCAGTGCCCAATAGGGATTGCCCACCAATGACAGTAACGTACAGACTCCAGGTTTGTTGCCTGTTTCTCTTCTTTTTATTGGTCTACAGGCTTTTTTTGGTTCCATTGTCCTTTTTCCAATGAGGTTGCCTTGGAGTGTTTTTGTTTGCAGCTGTGGATGTAACTCTTGCATTTCTATTGTGTTCTTGCTAAGTGTTTTCTTTGACAATTTTTTTCTGGAGTGGTTGGGATGTAGTTGCATTTGTATGAGCCTCGAGTAAGTTTTCTTGAACCTGAAATGGTAAATGCTGCAACTAAACTAAGACAGAATATAGCTTAATTTGTATTGGTTATTGCCTGTCAGAGTTCACAGCTGGAGAATTTTGGTTTAAGAACAGAATAGTAAGCCTTTTTCTTTGCAGTTGTGAGTTACTAAAGGATATGCTTGACCCAAGTACATGTAAAAATGGCCTTCAAGAAATGATGAAGGCAAGAGATCTGTGCTATCACATGTCTGTGGCAATGCTTGAAGCAGGACTGGTGTCGTCATTCACCACTCTGATAGGGATAATATCCATAGGAGAATGTCCAGGGCTAATGAGTCCCTCCCAGTGTGCAGAGATTTTTGGTTTGCAGTAGCAGCTATTGAGCTTGGAATAGGTTTTGCACTTAATTTGCTCACTGTTGGTGCAATGTAAAGGACCATTGCAGAGTCTTCTGTTTCTATGAGATGGTTGAGGAAGAAAGTTTAATGTCTTTGTGAGATGGTTAAAGAAAACAAAATACCCAGATATAACAAAAACTAGGTTTGTTTCTGTTTTAACTGTAAAAGGGTACTCTGTGGTGATATACTGTGTTGTGGGATGCCTATTATGTAGGGACTTGATGGAGAAGCCACAGAGCCTATGACTAAAGAACTGGAGGAGGATAGGGAAGAAACACAGGATCCAGAAGTTGAATTTGCAATTTCTGGTGCAATGATGGAATGTGGTGGTTTAAATCTTATTTTGAGCATGGTTCAGGTGAGTCGTGCCTTAATTTTTCTACATTTTCTTTGCCCCTTTTGGGCTTATCCGGTCAATTTTATTTCATTATTGCAAACTTCTCTTCTTCAGGGAATCCCATCCTTTGTCTTTTCTATCGTGTTGCACTGCAAAGTCTAATATTTGTTTGTAGGGTTTTTTACAACATTCTACATAGTGAGTCTTTCTGATTTTTAAAATGCTAACCATGGACAGCACTTGAGGGATGATGAATTAAAATCTAATCAAGAAGAGCTGGGTTTAGTGCTCAAGCTTCTATTATACTGCTGCAAGATACGAGATAATAGACAGGCATTGCTGCGCCTAGGTGCATTGACATTGCTCTTGGAGACAGCTAGGAGGGCATTTTCTGTAGATGCTGT
Source organism: Picea abies (assembly GCA_900067695.1). Classification (NCBI taxonomy): domain Eukaryota; kingdom Viridiplantae; phylum Streptophyta; class Pinopsida; order Pinales; family Pinaceae; genus Picea; species Picea abies. Next base: position 4,785 of record CBVK0100267984.1, read on the forward strand.
TGAACCTGCAGAAGGCATTCTCCTGATTGTTGAAAGTCTAGTTATGGAAGCTAATGAAAGTGTTGAAAGTCTAGTTATGGAAGCTAATGAAAGTGACATTGGGATCACAGAGAGTGTGTCAACCATGTCAGATGACTGTAACGCTGCTGGTGAGCAAGCTGCAAAAGTAGTTTTGATGTTTTTAGAGAGACTAAGTCACCCTTCTGGTCCCAAAATGTCTAACAAACAGCAGCGTAACAATGAGATGGTGGCACGTATTTTGCCATACTTGACCTATGGAGAACAAGCAGCCATGGAAGTTCTTGTTGAGCACTTCAATCCGTATTTGAAAAATTGGACTGAATTTGATGAGTTACAAAAGAGGCACCAGGAAAATATGAAAGATGAAAGTTTAGCTAAAATAGCAGCTGAACAAAGGCTTGCAGTTGAGAACTTTGTCAAGGTTTCGGAATCGATCAAGATAAATTCATTTGGTGAGAGGCTAAAAGATATCATTATTGAAAAAGGCATTGCGAGAGGTATGGCACCATTAAAGGCATTGCGAGAGGTATGGCACCAAGCATGCAACTCTTTTGTATCTGGAATCATCCATTGCTGTTATGTTTGTAGGCCGGTTTTCAAAATCCTAAAAAGGAATTTCCTGGTTTAAGTAAATTTTTTATGTTTGACACTTCCTAGTTGATAAATATTCTTGTTTGTGTTTATTGGATGCAGTGGCAGTTCAACATTTAAAAGAAGTATTTGCTGTCTTTGAGAGAGGTGACTTTAAGTCTTCCCCAGAATGGATGCATGGCCTAAAATTGCCATCAGTACCTGTGATTTTATCCATGTTGAGAGGCCTTGCTAGGGGACATCTTGCCATGCAACAGTGCATTGATGGAGGAGGAGTATTGCCTCTCCTCCATGCACTAGAAGGTGTTTCTGGAGAAAGTGAGATTGGTGTAAGGGCTGAAAATCTGTTGGATACTCTTACAGACAAGGATAGCAAAGGGGAAGACTTTCTTGCAGATAAGGTACACCAGCTGAGGCATGCAACCAGGGATGAGATGCGGCGTCGAGCCTTGAGAAAGAGGGAGGAGTTACTTCAGGTGTTGTGAAGTCTCTGTTTATGATATATGCATAGGGGGTGGTTATGTTTATTTAGAATGACAATAAATGAATTTTATTCAAATGTGACGTTTAATTGTTGAAAAAATTTCTTTGCTCTATGCAGGGTCTTGGTATGCGACGGGAACTTGCTTCTGATGGGGGTGAACGAATAGTAGTTTCACAACCTGTTATTGAAGGCTTAGAAGAAGTTGAAGAGGAGGAGGCTGGATTAGCATGCATGGTGTGCAGAGAAGGATATAGCTTAAGGCCCACAGATATGCTCGGGGCTTACTCTTTTAGTAAACGTGTAAATTTGCCGCTTGGAACCACAAGCCATGCTCGTGGGGAATGGGTGTATACAACTGTTAGTCATTTTAATATTATTCATTTTCAATGCCATCAAGAGGCCAAGCGAGCAGATGCTTCACTAAAGAACCCTAAGAAGGAATGGGATGGGGCAGCCTTACGCAACAATGAAACTCTATGTAACAGTCTATTTCCTTTGAGGGGGCCTTCTGTTCCTATTCCACAATATGCACGCTGTGTTGATCAATTTTGGGATTGTTTGAATGCCCTTGGACGAGCTGATGGGGGTCGTCTTCGATTGCTTACTTATGATATTGTGCTGGTATGAATCTACTTTTCCTCATTTTTTAGCTAGGTGCAAGGATGGATTTTGGATCTGGACATGATTGTACTGTAGTCTATAATTCTCTACATTAGACCTAATGATGACTTTCACGAGTTGTAAATTCTTTACAAAATTAATTGCTAGGCCTTAAGTTTGACATTCACTGGATTCTGTGCAGATGCTAGCTCGTTTTGCAACTGGAGCATCATTTAGCACTGATAGCAAAGGTGGTGGAAGAGAGAGCAACTCTCGGCTACTTCCTTTCATGGTACAAATGGCCCACCATTTACTAGACCCGAGCCAGCGGCGTAATATGGCAAAAGCTTTAACCAGTTACCTTACTTCACCATCTCAATTGGATTCACCTGCCTCTGGATCAAAGCCATCTACTCCTACCACACAAAGATATGGAGTGACAGAAGAAACAGTCCAGTATATGATGGTACATGCTGTACTACTTCAATCTCTTGATGAGTGGGAGCAACATCGTCACATTTTCCTTCAAAGGGGGTTATACCATGCATACATGCAATACAAGCATGGGCGCTCAGCATTGGCAGCCCCTGCATCCTCACCTTCATCTTCTCGTGCTTTATCTTCAGATTTGGCACCAGTGGATTCCAAAAATGATGACATCAGTAGAGAAGATGCAGAATCCAGTGAAACAAGTGAAAATTATTTTGCTATTGTTCAACCCATGCTTATATATACAGGTCTCGTAGAACAGCTGCAGCGTTTTCTAAAGTGGGTTAAGCCAACTGCCCGAAAAGATAGAAATGTTGAAAATGAAAGAGACAATAGTGGAGAAACTGGAGACGACAGTGGCAGTGGTAGTGGTAGTGGCCCTGTAAGTATGGAACCCTGGGAAGTTACCATGAGGGAGAGGTTGCAGGATGTAAAGGGTATGTTGGGCTTTTCAAAGGAGTTGATGAGTTGGCTGGAAGAGATGCAAAGTGCCAGTGATATGCAGGAAGCATTTGATATAATGGGCGCACTTGGTGATGCTCTCTCTGGTGGGTTTTCTCGGTGTGAGGATTTTGTGCAGCATGCTATTGCCTCTGGCCACACTAGATGAGGTTCATCTTGAAGGTGTTTAAGGATTCTTGGTGTCTGGACTCTGGACTTTTGGGGAGGTGCTTGAAGCATTTCTATTGTGGCAGCTATTTTTTTCTTCCTTTTAAGTGCCACATTGGATGAGGTGCATCTTGAGGTTGCAGTGATGTTGGCATGGTCGGGGAACTTGTAATAGTAATTCTTCAGCGACCGTGTAAAGTGAAGAGGATTGTTTTTGAGCGGGACATTGCATATTCTGTAATGGATGTTGGCCTTTACTGTATGGCATTAAGCTTCCTAAATCAAGTTCCATTTCTTTCATTAGGGAGTAGAAATAAGATTGTCGTGGTTTTTGGCTCTGAAAGCTTTTCCTATTGTGTTTTAACCGTTGTAATGGATACTGTGCTTAGGTTTCCGAAAATGATGAGAACAAATCTTAGAACAATGAGCTTTAGAGGCCTGCCTCTTATGGTTCATTTGTGTGTGTATGTAGATAAACATGAACCCTTCATTTGTGGGGTTAAGTAGAGAGTGAACTCTTGGAAGGTCCCTCGGAGACATAAACCCACCAGTCATTATACAACAATAAAAAGGATCAATATGGACTAAGATAAGGATCAATATGGACGAAGATAATTTGTATATGTTCATGTCACTTTGAATGTTCCCTCTGACCCGTATAAGTTTGACAATTACCTAATTGATTAAGGATTCAAAAGGACTCTCATGCAAAGAGGAATCCAGAGATTGGTTTTTGAGAAAATATAAGATTACATTGGTATAAGTAACTTCAATACGACTAACAATGATCCAAAGGTGATTTTACTTATTCCCTAATGGGTGTTAGCCTTTCCTTTGCTGTTATGGGATTAAGCTTCCTAAATCAAGTTCCGTTTCTTTCATTAGGGAGTAGAAATAAGATTTTGTGGTATTTGGCTCTCGGAACTTTCCCATTTGTTTTTAACCATTGGAATGTATACTATTTACAGCTTTTCAAAAATTATGAGAACAAATTTCGGAACAATGAGTTGAGAGGCCTTTAGTGGTTCATTCGTAAGGGTATGTAAAGAAGACGAGTATTAATATTTGAAAAATGACCACAAAGAGTACATAGAGATGAAGTACAATGTGGGAGGGCAAAAGCATATTCTAAATAAAAAGCAAGAAACATGTTTAAGCAGATAATTACTAGTGAAAAGCCAAACAACTAGTTAATAGAGGATGTGAAGTAAAGCGCTGAAACAAAATACAATATATAAGATGGGATGTAGTAGATCTAAAACCCAAAAACCCGAGTGGGCTGGGCTCGATGCACCCAAGTGGGGTGGTCTCAATGCAGATCTGAAGGGAAGGATGTTAGATATATGCTGGAGATGATGGCTGATGTCAAAGAGGGAGACAGAGGTAGTCTCCTTATCAGGGTAGTCTATGATAGTGAAATCACTAATGCATTAGTGGATGATGTCCTTCATGGTATGGCCGGATCTGATAGGCCCTGGTTGTAGGACTGCGGGGTAGCCCAAGAGCTAGAGAGCCTCGCTCTCCTATCAGTTCAGGCTGTGGTGAAGAAAATGAACCTTTCATTTGTGGGGTAAGCAGAGAAAGTGAATGCTGGCCCACTAAGATATAAACCCACAAAGTCGGTATACAACAATGAAAGGATCAATATGGATAGATAATCTGCATGCTTCAGTGACTATTTGAATGTTCCCTTTGGCCCATAACAATGAAAGGATCAATATGGATAGATAATCTGTATGCTCCAGTGACTATTTGATTGTTCCCTTTGGCCCATATGAGTTTTGATAATTGCTCAATTTCTAAAGAATTCAAAAGGACAATCGTTCAAAGAGTAATCCACAGATTGGTTTTTGAGAAAATTTCAGTGACTATTTGAATGTTCCCTTTGGCCCATATGAGTTTTGACAATAGCTCAATTTCTAAAGAATTCAAAAGGACACTCGTTCAAAGAGTAATCCACAGATTGGTTTTTGAGAAAATTTAAGAGTTAACCGCAGATTTGTTTTTGAGAAAATTTAAGATTCCATTGGTGCAGTCCACTTGCGACATGGCTAACAATAATCCATAGTTGACAATGTACAGGGTAATCTGTGAGAAAATTTAAGAGTTATCTGCAGATTGGTTTTTGAGAAAATTTAAGATTCCATTGGTGTAGTCCACTTGCGACATGGCTAACAATGATCCAAAGTTGACAATGTACAGGGTTTGCTGAGTGAACCTACTATAGTGGTTTTTTTCCATGGAAAAACTTTCTGACTTGCGACATGGCTAACAATGATCCAAAGTTGACAATGTACAGGGTTTGCTGAGTGAACCTACTATAGTGGTTTTTTTCCATGGAAAAACTTTCTGCAGATTGGTTGAAAAACTTTCTGCAGATTGGTTTTTGAGAAAATTTAAGATTCCATTGGTGCAGTCTACTTGCGACATGGCTAACAATGATCCAAAGTTGACAATGTACAGGGTTTGCTGAGTGAACCTACTATAGTGGTTTTTTTCCATGGAAAAACTTTCTGGGGATTCGGGGGTAAATGTGGTTGATGGACAACATGTATGCCTAAACTAAAGGGTTTTAGGTAGATTTTTTTTGGTTATTTGCAGCTACAACTTTAGACTGGTGAGGCAAACTACTTGAACTAATCTTTGGAGCTACCTGAATCGTCATCTTGATTATATAATAATAAAATAATCAATATAGACTTAAAATGTATGTTTGAATCGAATAAAAATAAAATAGACCTAAGATAACTTGTATATTTTAGTGACTACTACTTGAATATCTTATATCTTGAATATATATGTTTGAGTCGAATAACGATAAAATGATCAATATGGACCTAAGATAACTTATATATATGTTTGAGTCGAATAACGATAAAATGATCAATATGGACCTAAGATAACTTGTATATTTCAGTCACTACTTGAATGTTCCCTTTAACCCATCATACATGTCTGACCATTATTCAATTTCTTCAAGATCGAAAAAAAACATCATGCAGAGAAGGTGGGTTCAGTGTTAACAATGCCCATAAACTAAAACCGTTGGATCATTGTTAGTTATGTTGAAGTTGGTACAGCTTTGGATCATTGTTAGTTATGTTGAAGTTGATTACCAACGGAAGTTTGCATTTTCTCAAAAACTAATGTATTTGGATTGTAGTTATTACTTTTTAAATTTATTTTCATATTTTTTTAAAGATTTAGTTGGTAAATATGGCTTCTTCTCACCATTATTACTTTTACATAAGCATGGGAAACTTTACTTGCACATTGTTACTCAGTGCAATCAATTTGTCTAATATGATAAATATGATAAAGATTAATATATGTTTAATATGTAAATATTTTATATTTTCGATATTATTATTATTAGTAACTGGTCTGTAATTGATTTCGTATAACTTCAACTTTGATGTTCAAATATTTCAATCCCTCGATGTTTCAGTTAAGAACTTTAATATGGGAAAGATAAATGTAACCGTATTTTCAAACTCTTATACATGTAGGGTTGGCATATAAAATAAAGCTTGGACATCATTGTGCTCTCTTCTGTAATGGTGACTTTGGTGACGATGAAGTGATCCGAGTAGAGGTCAGATCATTGCAAACTTGATCTATCCTTCCAGTCCCATTTTTTGGGATATGGGCAGTGATTACTTTTGAAATAGCATTCAAGGATTGGATTGATTGTTTTATGTAAAATTCAGTTTGAGTAAATATATACGGTCAATTTAAATATAATAATTTATTAGATTAATGCTAGAAATTAATGATTCAATAATAGCTTGTGTTGTAAATGAAAATCTATTCATATGTTAGTGTCCATGGAATTTAGAAACATAACACAATATTGAATAGAATAGAAAGTAGTTTCCATTAAGACATCTAATAACTTTTTGCTAATTCTGGTAACCTCGAGGGGATCAAGAGAGTTGAACCTGGGAGCTCCCCAACTTTGGGGGAGAGATCTCACGTCTGGTTCATGACTGCTTGAGTTGATCTTTCGGACAATTGTCAAATCTATCACTATTATGCAAATTAAGCCATTTCAACCTACAACCATTGTTCTTTTTGATATTCATCATATTCCATGTTTGTGTTTCCATATGGGTTAAGATAGTGTTATGAGTAATAATAAATATATTGACCTCACACTTTGTAGATGAAATTGAGAATATGGTCAGAGATACTACAATTGTTCATACAAAAAATAAGAACAATGTTTCATTCATGAAAATAGACAGGATTCATGATATCTTATTAGTTTAATAAGCACTCTTGCAAGAAAAATCAAGTGTTGTAAAATCCACCATTAACGATGAATGAGGGTTGAAGGTGCCACCTTTGCATGGAAAGGAGTTCCAATGTCAATGCCATGACATCCATTTCTTAAGAATATTTGAAGAGTAACTATTTAGAAGGTATCTTAGTGAAATTTGTTGTATCATTTTATTAAAGAATATAATTGTTTTCATTTTATATAATTAGTAGTTTTATTTTTGAAAATCATACCATCCTTTAAGACCAAAACACACCAACCACTAAGCCATCCTAACTAACTACCTTTAAGACCAAAACACACCAACCACTAAGCCATCCTAACTAGACGGTTTATTATTTGAATCTCTTTGTGAAGGCAAATACACTAAATCACTTTCCCATTTTGTAGCAGTGACTTGAGTGTCATGCTTATGGTATCCACAATGTTCAATGTTGCTTGTGTACATATTGATGTTTTGAATAACAATTAGACATTGTAGCGGGTACCCATGTTGCTAGTTTAATAGTTTTAATTTTCAAGCTGTCAACTTCTTCCACAACATCATTGTGGCCATTTAGTCTAAAGCCAATTCAACAAATTAATAGTCTTAATTTTCCATTTACTCAAGCCGTCAACTTCTTCCACAACATCATTGTGGCCATTTAGTCTAAAGCCAATTCAACAAATGACAACACATACCAAATTGATGCTCAAATGCATTGCCTCCCACACCTTGCCTTTCACCTATGTGCAAGACTCTTGTCTTCTGATCACGGTGGTAGCTAATTTCTCAAGGGTCACATGTGGATCAACGATGAAGTTGACAATGCAACTATACTTTAAGCATTTCATTGTTCATAAAAACATCTTGATAGCAATTGTCGGTGTAGTGAATTTTACATAAGAAAGTAGCTACTTTGGCTCTTGTGATAATTAGTGGGAGTTTATTATTATTCCACATAATCCCATGATTTAACCACAAAGTGGTGAAATTGTTTTATGCCTTTTTCAATGCTCCCATTTTGAATGCTCTTGTTAACTATTATTTGGATCTTGTGTTGGGAATGGTATTTTTTCTCAACTTCCAGGTCAACTATTAGTGTTTGGACCCATTATGCAGTGATCAAAATAGGGAAAAAAGTTGCAGAGTTTTAAGCATAATTTTGACTTGATGAGTTCAAAATGTTTTCCCTACTTATTGATTTTTTATAGATTGCACATCGTAATCCAAATTTCCATGTAAATATTGTGGAAATCAAAATACATTGAAGATAAAAATTTACACCTACTTATTAGAAAATCATCACAAACTAAATCTTAACAAACCATTAACACATTGTTTATGATTGTAAGGCTTGGGATGTCAAGCCAAGGCGCACACACTTCCACCACATGTTGAAACGAAGTGTAACAATGGTGTCTTTATATCGGGCGAGCCGGGACACCTTGGGCGTGTGATGCACCAAGGGAGACTCAATCGAGATGCCTTGTGACACAAGTCAAACAACAGACGGTTTGACGAAGGGTTGAGGGAAAGACTTGGGCGCTCCACCAAACAAATGAATCAACTAAGGCATGGAGAGAGTACATCTAGACAAGTTGGCTACACTTGGCTAAGCGCCACACTCACCCAAACGATGGGGGTGCCAGTTAGGAGTTTGGTGGGTTGGCTGGGAAAGCCGCCAAAATGCACCCACATGAGAAGTGGACCCAAAATTGCGAAGGGGTGTGGATCACGGGTCGCGTCGGTTCACCTAGATAGATAATTTCGGTAGCTAGTGCTTATAAAGGCACATGGGGACACAACCAAGGAGGGCAACTTGGAGGAGAGCAACATGAGCTTTGCAGTTCCAAGGCAGGATTAGATGAAGAGGGGTGAGCTCCCTCAAGGATCCAAGTCGCTCCACTTGGGAAGACTTCTATTGCCTTGAGGTGATTTTGTGAAGATGGGGCGACTTTCTTTTGGGACGATTTTGGGGAAGTCTAGAAATGCAGGTTTATTGGAGGCATGGGTGAGACAAAATCGAAATCTGTGAAGGCTATGGCAACGAAGGGAAAACAAGTCCATGGTTGATGTTACGTCTGACGTGCATCATAGGAGGTTGCAGAGATAGTTGTGACATAGAGTCTTGGTGTGACGAATCTGTGTATGGGTGTCTTGGTGAGGTGAGGCATGTCGTGTGACTGTCGAATTTGTAAACTGAGCCGATAGTACTCGTATTGTAACTGTTTCGTAAGAACAAAGACTTAGTCAGGTGTTAGGCACTTTTCGTGCCACTCACTGTTTTTGTGTATGTCCTTAGTTTGTTGCGCTGTTGTTCTATTGATTTCTCATGTTCATGGATGCATGCTTATATATTACTAAGTGTTAAAGTTGTTAACAATTTTCAAGTATATAAGAGTTGCATTAGAGTAGGAGTGTGACTCGTCGGTAGCCTAGAACAAAGTATGGGTATAGTCTAGTTGGAGGTGTAGTTCAAACGAAGTATTCTTGTTGTTGCCAAGCAACCAAGTGAGAAATGTCGCGGTTCCGCACACCCCTCAAGAGGTGCACTATCACAAGACACACTGTGGGGGCGTGATAAATTGTATCAGAGCTTGTTTGTTGCAGATTTTGATGAAGGGGTTGGTGAGATCTTCACCACTATCTTGACGATAGATGGTATCAGGGAAAACTCTAAAGGTAGTTCGTTGCGAAGGAAGTTCAGTGAGAATGTTCACAAACTTGGTGAACCGTTCGGTGGAACGAACTAGTTCATCACAAACTTTTCATTAGAATTAAGACCAGTGTTACTAGAACCGAACCAGAACCGGTAAAACCGGTCGGTTCCGAGCCCAGACCGGTTCAAACCGGTCCTTTAAACCGCTTCAGACCGGTTCCTTCAAGAAATCGGCCGGTTCCGTACAGGTCGGATCAGGAATCTCTCGCCATAGATGAGGAGAAGGGATCTCTTCTCATGCAAGTTGCAACCGTGAGGTGTTTCAGTGTGCAACTAAGGGTTATTTTGCCTTACTAATTCTATTTAAAGAGGTCCCCACCCCCTCCATTTTACTCGCCCTAGTAATTAATGGTAATATTAAATTCT
>CBVK0100268003.1:0-13734 GCA_900067695.1 Picea abies
AGGGGGGAGATTGATGGAGAGAGGCCCTAGGAGTTTAGTACAAAGAGTTCGCTTGGATCAGTGGGGAAATATTCTTGGGTCCATGTGTGGAGCTGGAGAGTTTCCTAAAGATGCGAGAGGATGGTGGTCCAGAGGTGAGGGGGTGAGGAGGTATGGGAGTGAAATATATGTATGTTACTCTCTTTCCACAGTTTGCATACAATGAAGCCTGGTAGGAGTTTCCAAGTTGTGTTCAGGATAGGAATTTTGTAGGAGCAGGGTCCCCAATTCTTGATTGTGTTGATGATGTTGTTGTTTTCTCGTCTGGTTCTTCTCATGAGCTGGGTGGCCTGATTCCATATTTCCTCACTGAGTGTATAGTTGTTTAGGAGGTGATACATGGTTTCTTCCTGCTTGTAACCTGTCTCGTCTGGTTCTTCTCATGAGCTGGGTGGCCTGATTCCATATTTCCTCACTGAGTGTATAGTTGTTTAGGAGGTGATACATGGTTTCTTCCTGCTTGTAACAGAGGTGGCACATTGAGGGACCAATGAATCTCCATTTTTTGAGATTGGCCCAGGTTAAGATCTTGTTCTGGACTAGAAGCCAGATAAAAGTGGAGATTTTTGGCCAGAATCTCGATTTCCATATTATTTCTCATATGTGATCTTTTTGAATGTTTTGGAATTTTTCCTATAGAGTGTAGCCCTCTTTGAGTGTGAAGTTTCCATGCGGGGTATGAACCCATCTGATAATACTTGGGTCTATGCTTATGTTGATTCGCCTTTGACTTGTTATTTTCTTCTACCGCTGCAAATCAAAATCAGTTGCCACTTAGAGATCCTGGTGAGTTGTTTTCCACCTATGCCAAGGAGAAGTGTTGGGGGTATTTGACCACATTTTTTCCACTTTGAGGGAGGATAGATCCCAAATGTGATTTTCGTAATATCTTAGCTTGTCTTCGGTTTGTAGGGGTGGAAGTTGCTACCAGGAGACTGTCCAGAATAGTACATTATGGCCATTACGAATTTTCCAAAAATCATGTTCTTGTATTAACGGGTGATTTTTCCAGGCCGCATTCCAAATGTTGGAGCCTTGAGTTTTGTCTTGCAACCGAATAAGATGAGCTTGAGGCGTATTCGGGGCGTATTTATGTTTCCATAGTTTTTCCCAAATATCAGCTGAAGTTTTGAGCCATCGCCACCATATCTTTTCTCCCATGGTGTTGTTTAATTTTCCAGGGTCCTTGAGACCCAAACCTCCTAGATATTTGGGCTTACAGACTTTGTCCCAACTGACCAAAGCCTACTTTTTTTCTGGGTTTTTCCCATGCCAGAGAAGATTCCTTTGTGGATTTCTTATTTTTTTTTATGATGGATTGAGGGGCGGAGAGGGTCGAAAAGAGGTAGGAAGGAATAGCCTGAATAACTGACTTTAAGAGAATGATCCTAGTTGGGAAATTGAGGGATTAGAAGGTACAGTTTCTAAGGCAATTGGAGCTAGAAAGGAGAAGAGAGTCCCAATAAATGTTTTTGGCTGTTGATTCAAAGAGAGGGAGTCCTAGGTATTGAGAGGGTAGGGAACATATGGGTATGCTCATTAGTTGTGAGATGTGTTTTTGGATGGCCTCTGGCGTATTGAAAAAAAAGAGCTAATATTTGGCCAAATTAAAGGTGGTTCTGGACGTGTCACTGAAATCATTGATAATAGATCTCAATTTTTTGGCTTCTTGCTCTGTGGGGGTGTTCAGAAGCATTGTATCATCAATGAATTGGCTATGAGAGGCTTTTAGTTGTAACCCATGTAGAGGAAGGCCTTGAAGCGAGCCATTTTGAATTGAGGCTTTGATGTAGCGGCCCAGGCCTTCAACCATAATGACAAACATGAAGGGGGAGAGAGGGTCACCTTGTCTTATACCTCTCATGGGGGAGAATGGTTGAGAGGGAACTCCATTAACAAGAATTGAGAATAATGTTAAGGAGATGAGGTTCATTTTCGAAGAGATCTACTCATTGCTAAAGCCAAAAGATGTTAAGAGGGATTTCATATAATGGCAGCTTAATTTGTCAAAATATTTTGAAAGGTCTAGTTTTAGTAGCATACCTGGGGTACAAGTGATTTTGAGCGATTGAATGATTTCATGAACTAAGATGACACTGTCCATGATTTTCCTTCCTTCAACGTACCCTGATTTATCCTTGGAGATGATGAAGGGGAGTATGGGCTTGAGTTGCAAGGCTATGACCTTGCATATGATTTTATAAATCACATTGCATAACGCTATTGGCCAGAAGTTCTTCGGATTCATGACCCTCTTCTTTGGGGATTAAGGTGAGAAAAGTGGCATTTAGTGTTGGGAGAAATTTGCTTGAGCTGCATGATTCCTCAACCAATTGCCACACCTCTTCCCTAAGCATTGACCAACAGAAGTGGAAGAAGTCTATAGTGAACCCATCTAGGTCAGGAGCTTTGCCTTTGGGTAGATCCTGAACAATTTGGTCCACCTCTTCTTGCGTTATGGGTTTCATAAGAGCCGGGTTTTGTTATGGTGAGATAAGGGTTGGAATATTTTGAGTCACCCGCTCTATTGTTGGAGTGCGGTCCATGAGGGGTTCTGAGAGAAGATCCTTGTATAAGTCTGTCAGATCGTGCGTTATTTATTGGTGAGTTAGCAGGGTGTTGCCCTGCTCATATTCCATCTTTGTAATGTTGTTTATGAAATGTTTGTGGATCATGGAGGGGTGGAAGAATTTGGAGTTTTTCTCACCCTTTTTGAGCCATTGAAACCGAGATTTATGTCTCTGTAGGATTTCCTCCTGATTTTATCTTTCTTCTAGTTGCCTCTTGATGGTGTTCTCCTTCTGTTGTTGAGTGACTATGTATCATGTTTGTATAATTTGATCCTGAAGGTCTTCTGGTTTTTTTTCCAGCATTTTCCTTTCTTGAAAGATGTTCCCAAAGACCTCTTTGTTCCATTTGCAAACCTGATGTTTGAATTTTTTTAGCTTTTTCTCGAAGAAGAAAATTGTGGTCCCCTTTTGGATCTCCACTTTAGTCCACCAGTTTCGGGCTAGCTCCTGGAATTCCGGGTGGGTAAGCTAGAATTTCTCAAATTTGAAGGGTTTTATCTTGGGAGTGGCTATTGTATCTATCCAAAACTGGAAAGGCCGGTGATCTGAATGCACCTTTAAAATAATTTTGGACTCTACCATTGGTCCTTCGAGCATGAGGGCTTTTGAGATTAAGTCATTGATGAATTATTATATGAATTGCACGAATCAATTTCTTTTACTGAGTTGGATCTTTGTTCAGGATATCATCAAATTAGAATCAGGAAGGAAGATATTCCCAAAACATCTTTTAGAAAACATGAAGGTTATTTTTTGTTTATTCCATTTAGACTTACTAATGCACCTTCAACATTTCAAATCTTGATCAATTCTATTTTCAAGTCATTCCTTAGAAATTTGTGTTAGTATTTGTTGATATTTAATATTGTTTAGAGTCTTGAAGACAACATCACAAGGAATAATCCTTTTGTGTTTTTAAAGAGGTGGTACTCCTCTATATGAATACAATACACAATTAAAATAAAGCATGAGAAAGGACCATTCTTATTTCATGAAACAAATACTCATAAAGAAAGAAAGGCCTAAGATAGGACCAAGATTTATTCAAGTGGATATTCACAATATCATGCAATATTAAAATATATTGTACAATATTGTAATGTAAAATAAAATAGGAATCCTCGCAAGAAACATTTATGTCATATCATAAAACATAAAATATCATTCAACGGATTGAAAGACAATGGCCACATATGCAGAAAAATTAACATGATATTTCATTGAAAATATGAAAGAGTGATGGAGACACACTTGAAAATTTCAACTTAAAACTCAGAGTCTGAAAAATCAGTAGTCATGTATCCCAAATAGTTCTCTAGGAACCTAAACAATATACAAATGCATTTACAAATGTTTATAATATTCAAGAAAGTAAAATGTGTTTATCCAAAGGAACCAGGATTGGGGCTCCCATAGACCATAAATAGAAGTAAGACCTGGAAGGAAGAAAGAAAAACAATTAAGAATCAACCTTAGGTTTTCACAAATAATGAAACATATAAGACTATAGGATTACTAACTAAGAGTGAAGGAAAGGAAGGCTAAAGGGAATAGATTCTTGACTTACTATGATGGAAACATTTCTCTCTCTCTTTCTCTTTGTTGTTGGGGTCTTGATCTTCATACCTTCTTTGAGATAACTATTTTCGAGTGGTTATTCCGAGTGGATGATCTGTTTCAACAACGTATTGAGCCACTCCTCGATGAACTCCTTCATTAGTTGGATGGTGATATCTTTCTTAACCCTAAGTGATAATATATCCTCCTCTATTCATTTAAATTCCGAGTGGATTTGATCAATTAATGACATGTGGTCCTCATTATCATTCACAAAGGTGAAAAAACAACATTTAATTTCATCTTTGGGAAACTCTATAAGGTTGTCGAATTCTTCTGCCCATAAAGTATTAACCACAACTAACTCCTTGTCTAGTTTTTCTTTAGTTATAATCCTTGAATTCCTTAGAAGTTGTGGGCCCTCTAATTCCTTAAAAATTTCCAATTCCTTTAAGACAACATTTCCTATTTTTTTAATGAATTTTTCACAATCAACAATTGCATCTTGCAACATTTTTATCCTTGCTTCCCATCCTGCCCTTATTTGTATTATCCTTTGATTTCAAGGTAACTTTTTTTGACTTCTATGATGACCATTTAAACTTGTGACCCATGCAATGAAATTATTTACCTCATTATTGTAGAGTCCTTCATCATCCTCTAAATATTTTTTCAAACACTTTGTAAAATTTGTAATCCTTTGTGACAAATTTCTTAAGTTGGTGCTAACCTTCCATGCTTGCGAAGTAATCTTGAACCTTTTACTAATATTATATGGAACATAAATCTCACTCTGCTAAAAAATTGGGCAAGTTTTCTCACTCGTACTAAAGTTATAGGCATAGTTGGAAAAGTTAGATCTGATGGAACTATCATCGCGGGATTTGTAGTTGTGCAAATCCCAACATAAGATCACCAAATCTTGTGTAACTATAGGAAATCCTACCATTGTCACCTTAGTAAGAAATCACATTATTTTAGTGATGAAGGAGGTCCACCATAAGAGAGGATTCCATGTTGAACTCAAGAGATCAAAGTAGCAAGTTTGTTAGCCAAGCCTACCACCCCCTCTCTTGATCACCTAATGATAATTCTAGGTCTGTGAAATGGATAAGGTTAAAATGTGTTTGAGTACCTGCCTAGAACAAGAACACTTTGTAGAATTTATATGATCAATTTCAAGTACAAACATGCAATTAAAATCTCGTAAGACACTAGACATTGATAATTTTCTATAGCTTGTACAAATTTGCAGCAGTACAATGGTTTATAACAACAAGTATAAGTTTGTAATAGAAGAAAATAAAAGAGATAAAAAAATGCATCAATTGACAAGGAAAACTTGGCACATATCCAATAGATTAATGTCCAATTGTTCAAAGCAATTTTTGAGCATGTTATACCACCATTAGATCAATGTATGCAACAAATTTAAGTGTTATCAAGTGGTTGTAACAAAATTTTGCAACAATAGAAATTTTACCACTCAATTAGCACAAATTAGTGTTACTAAAGTTAGTAGATAGCTTGAGAGATTAAGAATAAAGAGTTTTTTTATTACTTTCACCACAAGAGAGCTTAAATGATTAGTTCCCTAGGGATATGGAGTCTTTATAACATAAATGATATCACTTAGAGATGAAACTAGCAAATATATAAGAGGTAGGGTTTAAACTCTAAGGCGCTAGCACATTAGGGCCTTAGGGTTTAAACCTTGAGGTGAACGGTTTTTCTAGAGTGAAAATTTTGGGCTATAGCAACCTTTCCTCCCTTCTTAAGTACTTCAACTAGATCACAATCAAGAGTCTAGAATAAGCTCCTAAAGTGATATCACTTTAGGATTTAAGAGTCTAAACCTAAGTAGGATTTCCTCTCTTAGGGTTTTACCAAGCAAGATATTCAATGTGAACAAGTAAAATTCACCATAAAACATTCAATGACATGAAATGAAATTGCATAAATTTACTTACTTCACCAAGATATGACAAGAATAAACCCTAATTAAAGAAATACCATCCAAAAATCAACAAAAGGGCATCCAAATTTGACCTCCAAGAGATAGTGTACTAGAGAAAAGAGCCAAGAACCCCAATATAGAGAAAATTTCAGACTTGTCTCTCACATGTGTGAGAAGTTGTGATGATAAATTGAAATTTCAAAAAGGTTTATTTATATGGAACCTCCTTGACCTATTTTTCCACTTACAATTGTCAACATTAAAACATAAGAGGGTTGACCCATTCAATTTTCCCTTTTAATTTACAAAATTGAAATTTACATTAAACAAAACCCTAAAGAGGGTGACGTCATGCCCTTGTAGGGTGACTCTAATCTCATACGAGTGAATTCTAGGTTGAAAAGGTGGAATGATGGGCCTCCAAAGGCCATGTGTCCCTCTCCCATGTGCCAAGGTCCATGCTAGTTCCTCCTCCTATCAAATCATCACACAAACCTTCAAAGCATTGGCCCTTAGGTGACATCAAGGCATAGGAAGATTATGTCTAGGCGTCCAAGGACAATGTTCAAGTGGAGAAGTGTGGAGTATCATCCTCTAACCATGTCAATATGCCTCTAAAGGAAACATCTTCCATCATAAAGGTGCAATGTTCATCATCAAATGGTGCCTCAGACGTGGGATGTAGCATCCCTCCTATGGGTAAGGTCTTGTAAAGAGAAACAAGTACGCCCTCCAAGGGTCCAAAAGTCATATGAATCATTCCAAGTAAGACACATATAATAAGAGAACCACCCAAACATGTTCATCAAACCCCCTTTTCAAATTAAACAAATTCTCAAAGACATTATAAACTTTGCCAAATTTATATATGGGAGGGGTGTCAAGGTGCCCTATTGAGTAGACCAATCCCCAAGTCAAGGGTATTTCCCAAAGAGAACCTATATAAGTCATGTAGGGAGTGTGAGGTGGACTTTTTGTAAGACTTCTAGGCATGGAGTTCTTGACATACAAGGGTTCGTATTGTCTCATTTATGGGTTCCTTTGTAGAGGGTGTGTTTCCCTTCGTCCACAATGCAACATTTTTCCAAGCCCTTTTATTTCCATTAATAGATTAAGGTACAAAACATTGAGTACTATGTGCAATGGAAATTAAAGAGTACCACAGTGTCACTTGAATCTAGAAACACGTGGAGTGCCATATGCAATGGAAAGTAAGGGGCACCACAAAATGCATCTCCTCAACAATCGAGACATTTATTAATTATGTGATTTCTTTTGCAGGTTCTTCATTTTTTGGTAGAAGCATTTTTTTTTCTCAGGGCCTCAGGGCGATCATCTTGAAGGATAATGATTGGATTTTATCTTTTTCCATCTACACCACCTTTGGGCCTTTATCCCCTTCTTCCCATGAAATGAGGTACAATCCCTTCTTGGGGTCAATGAACCTAGAAAACCAAAAGATGAGGAATGGGGGTGAATAAGTGAAAAAAGTGGTAAGTATAAATGAGAATGGTATGGTGACCCTTCAAGGAACTACCCAGTAGCAACCCTTTTCTGTAGGGTGACCTACTTACTAGGATACAATGACAATCACCAAGGTGAAATTAGGGAAAAGGTATAATTTCCAAGAAAACGTTCCATAATAAAGAAAGGACTCTTTGCAACATGCTCAAATAATTCAACTATTAAAGTGACACTTACCTCAAGACTAGACTTGTTACCTCATGAAGAAATATCCACTATCTTATGGGATCCAAACCAATGTAGTGGATGTTTCTTTACTACTTGCGATGAGTGGTGATAAAAATTAATAGGAGGGATCATGTGGGCTTTACTGGTCAATATAACTCTCGACACTCCATTCCTGCTACATGTGGGATTCAAGACATGATACCCTTAGTTACCCCTAGACTGGGGGGGGTAACATCTATCTCCTACATGGGGACATGCGCTCACCATAGAGAGGATGAGAACCTCAATATATCTTAGTATGACCTGTTCCTACACATTCTCAAGAAAAATTTCAGAGTATCAGAGGTGGTGCATTCACCCCTTATTCATATGAGAAAAATGCTAACTATCCAAAATCTAGAGCAAAACTTGAATATAATTATTTTTTTCAACATCTTTATTCTAACATATCAATATGAGTATGCAAAACATAAGAATGTAACATGGAAATATGCAGTGATGCAAGAAAAGAATATGTAAATCATAATCATTTATGCAAATCCAAGCAAGATGCAACTACACTACTATGATATTCATGATGCAACATATATACAATGCAATGTAGGATGCAAATTCCTACCCTAACTTACCTACTCTAACCTATGTTAGGTGAAATGTTAGGTATAATCATATAACCAGTACAACCACCCTATCATTGTATTAGAATATCTACCCTTGTGCTTCATCATAAACCAAAACAAAAATAATTCAATCACAAAAATATCGTGAGTTGGGTCATACATCATACCATAAATAATCATAAAATACAACTCATGGAGGAGGGAGGGAGGGAAAAAATCATGCAAAGAGGTATGACCACAATCCTGCACTATCCATTCTAGGACAAGGTCGTAAGAATCAGGAAAAAGAATATCCTCACCCTCAACCACCAAGCCAATGCTCAAAGACTGATAAGGAATGAGAATTAACCTAAGGAAAACTCTGAGGTTTCCCATGGAAGAGGAAAGATCTAGGTAGGGGATCAAACCATGCTTGGAGAAAAAAAATCTTCCAACCCAAGACTTGTTGGTCATGTGTGTGGATTTGGAAACCCCCATGACAAACCATAGGTTGAAAACAAATATGTCCCATGGGTAAGTGACTATCATGAGGAGAACTACCAACCATAACTATAGTGGGATAACCAGGCGAAAGAAGAGGAGGGTGAAAATTGTCATCACAAAAGTCATGCTCCGAGTAAAATATGTCCCGACCCTCATCAAAATTAGAGAACATCAGTGGTTGAAATTTTTCTTTGTAGAATAAATCCAAGTGCTCAAAATAATATGTATCAAACCCCCCATGGTATGACCATAAATCATCATGAGATTGTTGCAGTAAGTCATCCTTGGGTGGTTGGAACAATTTTTTTATCATGTCATGTTTGTGTTTCCGAACATCTAAATCAGTAGTAATCACACATGATTGTTGTAAAGGAAACAATTGAAAATGACCTTCAATTTCGTAAATGGGATCTCCATCATGACAAATCACATCCCATTTACATCTCCCAACATACATAAACTCATCAATATTCACATCATCACTTTCATTATAACATGAAGGGTCAAGTGTATCCAAGGGTTCCTCCAACGCTTCCTCATTTTCTGAATAATAGAATAAAGCATCATCGAATTCCTAGAAAGGAGTCTAACTCACCATGTTCTCTTATTCATGTGCAAGAGGCATGAAGGCTTGGGTGACTTCATCAAAAGTAGGAGCAGCCACCAACACTTCATCTTCATGAGGATCCTTTTTTTCCTCAATAGAATCATGAGGTAATTCTCGCTTCTTTTTGAAGGATTGTTAACCCTCTTCACAATATTATTCCTTGGGTTCTTTCCCTAGAAATGTGAAACCTTATTCATCCAAGGCACATTCAAGACATGGAGGTTCTTCATTATCAAAGTCCTCACTTTCTTGTTTATTTGGAAGGGAGATTCATCAAGATCTGCATCCTCTGAATCATCCCATTCTTCTTTGTCTACATTCAACTCCAATATCTTGGATAAAACCCAAGGTTGGTCATACTTCTCTCCTATTCTAGCACAAAGTGTTTTTACTCAGAAGTATGCCTTAACAAGCTCTTCCTTTCTTGAAGTTCTAAGAATTTGTTCATATTTTTCCAAACTATGGTCATGTTCTTCTCATTGTTTCACACAAAGGTCAATTAATAGATGTATATCTACACATTGATAAACCAATTCCTTGAAAAAATTCTTATCTTCTTTGACACTCTCCTTAATTCTTTGGGAGAAGTATTCACACTATTATGGTTCCTCATCCTCAATAAGTGGGGAAAATTTCAATGTATTTTTTTCATCATGAGGATGAGTAATAGAATTGTCTCCTAGGGCATGGTGTGATTCCCTAAGGTTTTAGGTTGTTCATTCATCTTTATGGATATATTTCAAGGGGTTGTCATACCAAAATATTCATTGTTGATTTTGAACAGTCCTAATAGGCTTTCCTTGATTATTCATATCAAAACAAGTTTTGAATCATCTTCCATTGACATCAATTTGTAATGCCCAACAAATTTTAGGGGAATGACCAAATTTTTCATCAAGTTTTGCAGTCAGTCCTTCAATCCGTTCCTTCCTTTTGTTCATATTTTCTGTTGAGGGGGAGTTTAGTAGATCATAAAAAAAAATTGAAAACCTTTCAAGATCTTCATTTTTTAATTCTACTAGTTGATCTGCATTTGGGAGTTCATCATCATCATCATTGTTTTGTGCAACATAAGCTTATTCATCCTTTTCTTGAGAAATTTCTCTTTGTATTTTCCTTTCATTAGCTAATGGACTATTGATCTATAAGACATCATCAATATCTACAATTTTTTCATATTCTCCTTTAGGAACTCTTCTTTCTTGAACTTGATCTGCTTTATATGCAAAATTCTGATTTTTATATTCCTTATTAGAATATTTACCCACCATTCTCCTATTATCAACTTTATCAATTTTAGGTGTAATATCTTCATCATTTTTCTTGCTTTGTACTTCAGATTATCTTCTCCATGTCTTCTTAAGATTTTCTTCTTGAATGTTGGAAATTTCTATGGAATGCTTTGGTAGTCTACAATTACTATCTTTGTGACCATAATTGTTGCATTTGTGGCATTCAACATTGTCATCTTGTAATGGAGAGAATGAATTATAATTTATATTCTTTTGATTGTTGTTATTCTTGCTATTCTTGTAATCGTATCTTTGAATATTTTTTATGATTGTTCTTTCCATAAGCTCTACAATCTATTGCTTTATGCCAAAAATTATAGCAAGAGAAGGAATATATAAGAAAAAGATGATGATACTGGGGGGATTCTTATTGTACTTTTATTCCATATGAATTCATTTTCTTTTGCAGGAAGATCAGATTTATGTTGATTTGAATCATTCTTTATCTTGTCTTCTTTCTTTTTGAAGGAGATTTGAAGGGCAGTTGCATAAGTATTAGGAATTTGATTAGTTTCCTGTGATGTAGAGTTTGATCCTTTATTGGATTTCTCTTGATCGTAACCTAGTCATGTCTTATTGTTTGATGATATTTGACTGTTAATAATGTCATCCAAGATTTTTGAACTATTTTGAAATCTTGATTGCTTCTTTTCTTTCTCAAGTTCCCTTTTTAGAAGGACAATTTCAGCCTCTAGCTTTTCACAGTCTTGTTGATTTTCACTAAGTTGTTTTCTTATGACCTCTTCACTTCTTTTGGATTCTTGGAGTTCATTCTTCAACTCAATAATGATTTGCTCTTTTTTCTTGATAGTTTTTTAAACATCCTTTTCTCTTGATTCTTGTACTTCTTCATACTCTAGTAGTTGTTCTTTCAATGACTTGTTCTTGTTTTTATACTTCCTCAGTTCTTTAAGAGCATTAATAAGTTCTTCTTCAAGGTTTACTTCTCCTTCAACTTCATATTTTTCTTCATTGTCATCAACAACATTATTTTGAGTTTCTATTCCCATAAATAGAAGATATGTCTCATCATCTTCACTCATGTCAAATGAACTATTGTCTTCTTTGGAGTAATTTTTTTCAATCTATTGCTTTATGCCAAAAATTATAGCAAGAGAAGGAATATATAAGAAAAAGATGATGATACTGGGGGGATTCTTATTGTACTTTTATTCCATATGAATTCATTTTCTTTTGCAGGAAGATCAGATTTATGTTGATTTGAATCATTCTTTATCTTGTCTTCTTTCTTTTTGAAGGAGATTTGAAGGGCAGTTGCATAAGTATTAGGAATTTGATTAGTTTCCTGTGATGTAGAGTTTGATCCTTTATTGGATTTCTCTTGATCGTAACCTAGTCATGTCTTATTGTTTGATGATATTTGACTGTTAATAATGTCATCCAAGATTTTTGAACTATTTTGAAATCTTGATTGCTTCTTTTCTTTCTCAAGTTCCCTTTTTAGAAGGACAATTTCAGCCTCTAGCTTTTCACAGTCTTGTTGATTTTCACTAAGTTGTTTTCTTATGACCTCTTCACTTCTTTTGGATTCTTGGAGTTCATTCTTCAACTCAATAATGATTTGCTCTTTTTTCTTGATAGTTTTTTAAACATCCTTTTCTCTTGATTCTTGTACTTCTTCATACTCTAGTAGTTGTTCTTTCAATGACTTGTTCTTGTTTTTATACTTCCTCAGTTCTTTAAGAGCATTAATAAGTTCTTCTTCAAGGTTTACTTCTCCTTCAACTTCATATTTTTCTTCATTGTCATCAACAACATTATTTTGAGTTTCTATTCCCATAAATAGAAGATATGTCTCATCATCTTCACTCATGTCAAATGAACTATTGTCTTCTTTGGAGTAATTTTTTTTCCTTTTTGTATAGAATTTTTTGTATTGGGATTTATCCTTTTTATGGTCTTTCTAGTTCTAAGCTTCTTCATCGTCACTATAGTTTTCCTTTGGATAAGTACATTTGTTAGCAAATTGTCCAAGTTTTCCATAGTTGAAGCATTTGAAGGTTAACTTCCCTTTATATTTCCCAGACCCTTTATGGAGCTTCCTTATAAAATTGGCCTCTTCTTCATATGATATATATGAATGTTTTTCATTTGGCACATGCTCATGGTTCTTTGTTGTCTTTGATGTTTTGAAATTTATTTTCCTTTTTGATGGCTTATCTTGCCCGGTTCTCATTTCATAGGCTATGAGAATCCCATGAAGCTCATCCATTGCAAGTTTGTCAAGGTTTTATTGATCTTCTAGAGTAGATAATTTGGCATCATGTCTCATTGGTAATGATCTTAGTACCCTTTGAACAATAATTTTGTCTTCTAATTCTTCTCATAGTGTTATGATTGAATTGACAATTTCAAGCATTCTTTGAATATATTATGCAATGTTTTCTTCCTCTTTCATTTTCAGATTCTCAAACTGTCCTCTATAAGTTTGAAGTTTTTCTTTCTTGAATTTTCCATCTCCTTCATAGATGATTTTCAGTTTCTCCCAAATTTCCTTTGCTGATTTACAATGCATCTCTTTTACAAATATAGGATTTGCTAATCCACCCATAATTTCATTAACAACCCTTGAATTATCATTGCAGAGTCTCTTTGCAACAACATATGAGGGTGTAGTAGTTGGTGCGGTGTAATCATTTACCACATATAGCCAAACATCACATCCAAGAGTCATCAGATAAATTTTCATCCTTATACTCCAAAATGCATAATCGTCTCCTTTGAATAGTGGTAATCTGTTAGAGGACATTCCTTCTTGTTGATCCATAGTGATTTATTGAGATCTACCTTCAAGTGGTTATAATGTGGTGAAGGAACCTACTCCGATACCATTTGTTGAAATGTTGGCCAATATTGAGAGAGGGGGGGGGGGCTGTCTCTTATACACATCTCTGAG
>CBVK0100268103.1:0-11312 GCA_900067695.1 Picea abies
CATTACACAGGAGAGTCATCTGGAGTTCATCATCTCAACTCTCTGCTCAGTGGAGGCTAATACATCATTTTCATCTCTTCCTCAGAACAATGCACCCAGCTCATGGGAATTCATGCGTTCCCCTGTGCCCAGCCACAATTATGTGTAACTCAACATATCTTATTTCTCATTGTGTTACACAGGAGAATCATATGGAGTTCAAATCGACTCTCTGTAAGAAGGAGGCCAACACATCATTCCAGTTCTTCCTCAGATAGGAACCAGCCACCCAACTCATGGGCTCTCTCTCAAGTTTACTCAATCTGTCTGTTTCTTAGAGGATGTCTCACGCAATTGTAATCATCAACAAAATCATCATGGAGGAGAGAATATTAATCCATAATCTTCATCAATTCAATCATGGGGATTAAAAATGAGGAGGGTTGAGATACATGAAAAGTTGAGAAAAATCCAACTAATTATGGAGGAAGAAGGGATAACATAACAAATCATCGTGGAGGAGAGAATATTAACCCATAATCTTCATCAATTCAATCATAGGCATCAGGAACATTGGTGGTTAAAATAAAAAACTTTATGAATAAAGTTAGGGGATAAGAATACAATATTCTTTCACAAATAATAAAAATCAAGAGAAATGAGAAATAAAGTAAAATAAATGACTAAGCATAATGGATAGAAAATAAAATATTTTACAACTATAAAAGAAGAAGCATTTAGTCACTTTAATCAACTATATACACAATAAGAGGAAATGGCGGTTGAGGTAGTGACACAATTGTTGGAGGCGATTCCAAAACTAGTATCCATAATGGATAGAAAATAAAATATTTTACAACTATAAAAGAAGAAGCATTTAGTCACTTTAATCAACTATATACACAATAAGAGGAAATGGCGGTTGAGGTAGTGACACAATTGTTGGAGGCGATTCCAAAACTAGTATCCTAGGAGGACAACATAAAATTGGGTAAGGGGAATAATGAGTCTAATGTTATAGAAGCTATTTGGCGTCTTGAGCCTAACAAGGATCGAGGGCTTGATATGTTTTCAGTTCATTGTTATAGAGCTTGTTGGCATATTATAAAATATGATTTATGTTGGATTCCAAATTAAACAAGAAGAAAAGAAAAACTAAGAGGTAGTACAAATTCATCCTTCTTGGCCTTAATTCCAAAATAAAATTCCCCTTCCTCTTTTGTGAGGTTTATACCTTTTTTACTTTATTTCTATAGAGCTTGTTGGCATATTACAAAATATGATTTGTGTTGGATTCCAAATTAAACAAGAAGAAAAGAAAAAATCAGAGGTAGTACAAGTTCATCCTTCTTGAACTTAATTCCAAAATAAATTTGTCCTTCCTATTCTATGAGGTTTATACCTATTTTACTTTACAACCGTGCCTACAAAATTGTGACAAAAATCTCGATAAATCAATTAAAATATATCTTTCGAGAATCAATATTAAAAAATCAAGTACAATTCATGAAAAACTAAGGAAAATAGTAGATAATATAATTTTGATACAAGAAACAATACATTTAAGTCATAATAGTGGAAAAAAAGAAATGATTATCAAAATTGATATTACCCATGCTTTTGACAATGCGTTTGAATCATAATAGTTTGAATCATAATAGTGGAGAAAAAGAAATGATTATCAAAATTGATATGGCCCATGCTTTTGACAAAATTTATCCGTTTTCCCTATTTGATGCCCTTCATATATTTTCTTTCTATAAAAGCTTCATTCTCTATATATATATTGTATAGGGTCACCTTCAATATCTTCCTTAGTTAAAGGTAAACCAACCTCTCTCTTTTAGAGAAAGCGATGTCTTCATCACGATGCCTTCTATCGCGCTTATTATATATTTTGACACAACGATGGGGAAACTTGACAGGATTCTCCCCTTAACATTGTAAGGGGAGTCAAATATATAAGTCACTCACAATTTATAGATGATACTCTTCTGCCCGGAGGTGCTTCAACTCTAATCACTAAGAGTTTCATGAGAATCCGAAACGTATTTATTAATGATTTAAGGGATAATATATATAATGGTAAGTGTCACGTCTATGGTTGGAACTATTCTCATTCATTGCCAAGGACAATTTCCAAAATTCTTGAATCCCTAGTGTTTTAGAGTGGAGATACTTTAAATATATCGCAATTCCCATATCTTTGGGAGTCCCCAAATATTTAAAATCAGATCATATTGTCCCTAATATTAAAGGAAAAATGCAATATTGGGGATCTGTTTTGGAAAATCTAGCTAGTCGGGTTGTTCTAACCAAAGCCATTCTTTCTTCAAAGGCCATCTATTAATGCTCATCCTTACTAGCTAGCTACATTCGGCATAATGCAACAAATATCAACGCAAATAGGGAAATTTTTGTGGTACGGGGAAAAACCAACACCAAAAAGCTTTAGTGAAATAATTTGAATAATTTGAATACAATTAGAGAAACTAAAGAATTTAGAGGGATAGTGATTAAGGACCCGTAGTTAATGAATCTTGCTATGAAAGAGAGAATTATTTGGAGTCCCATTTCATGGGAGCTAGAATGTTGGAAATTAGCATTAAGTAAAAAGTACCTTCATTTATGAATATTAACTAGAATGGAGAGATTTCTTTTAAGAAGTAAATGTCTCTCCTAAATGGAAACTATGCAAATCTATTTCTCACATTATTCTTGATCATTTATCATGGATTCTTAAGAATGGGAAATGTATCAACATATGGAATGAGTAAATTGAAGGTATGGTTCCTCGAGATTTCATTATAAATGTAGATGGAATAAGATAATGGTTGTGTGAAAATGATATCAAAACCTTATTCATTCTCTTTAAATGGGATCAATAATTATGAATTTGGTAGGTCTAGAAAATCATGGCATGTCTAGAAAACTTGTTAAAACAATCTCATCATTTGTTCACTCTTCTAAAAGGTCTACCCCCTTATTTAAACATATGAATGTATTTAAACATATGAATGATCATAGAATATGGAGCCCAATGGAGATGAATATATAGTTAAGGGTGGATATGAGGTGCAACTTCAAAACAATCTTCATCTTCAAAGGTTATTTTTATGGAAATGTATATGGAAAGGTGATGAGTTTCCCAAAGTCAACACATTTTTTCAAATGTTGGCTCATGGGAAAATTCTTATGGTAGATAATCTAATAAAGAAAGGAATCTAATGGAATTCATGATGTGCTTTGTGTCAATTAGCTAATGAAATTATTCTTCATATTTTTATGGAATGTCAATTCACCACTCAAGTCTGGAGAATGGCCCTTGATGACGTTGGGGATAATTTTTCTCAACCTACTACTTGACATGAAATTTTTCTATCGAGGAAACCCAAATATCCAGGATAATTTCATAACAAATCCATTCGAGCTGCAGAAAAGTATGCCAAAATTATTATATTGGAAAATTTGAATGGAAATAAATAAACACATCTTTAATCCAAAAAAGGTTGCTTCTAGATATGTAGCCATGCATGATCATTTCTTACTTGTTGAATCCATTATAATCAAAGGTGTTGATGGAAATTATGCAAGTAATTTAGAGGTCTAGAAAAGATCATGGATTAAAGAAATGTTAACTAGAGGATATCTTCAATCTTCATGCTATGCTAGGAGTTGCAACTTAGATTCCTCTTTGCTTCTGATAATGGATAAAGATAAATTTATTGAGTCAAAATATCATTAAAAATAATTCATCCCCCTTTTTTTATGATGCTTCCAAAGGTATCTAGGGGGTGTAAGTGACAAGGCAAGGTTTTTTTAAAACCTCAAATAACAACAAGAATTAATCGACACCTGGGAATTAGGAGAGGCATCCAACCATCAAGATAAATCCCTATCCATATTTCAATGTCTCATGTTGTTGCATGCAATAAAACTCAAAAACATTGATGGTGATAATTTAGCAAATGAGAAATCCTACAATGAGATCCTCTAGCTAGTTTATATTCATAGAAATAATTGAAAGAATAATGGGAAATTTCTATCAAATAACATTTTATCATGTTATTCATCATCTAAACTCTAAACCAAACCACATTAAAAATAGGGTTGTTCTCTTGAACCAAGGTAAAATAATGTAGAATGGGAAAGAAATCCTTTTACATTATCTCTCATGTCCATTTCACTAATTAACTATAGTATGAATACCAACATTGAATTGATGGACAAGTAGATCTTGAATTACATTACCAAACAAAGCAATTTAACTCACTCCATTCCCCCTATACCCATGTAATCTCTTGACATGCTTGAGGATTTGAATGAGGGAGGAATGAGCCTAACCATTGGAAGTGGGATAAAGGATATTGGTGTGGTTTCAATTCACTTTATAGAATTTTTTTTTGCAATTTTAGGGAATCCTAAGAGGTGTGTTCACTCTCTAAATGGTGGTAGATACAAAGTCTATAATAGCACCATGGCTTGTTAATGGTTTGAGTTTGAGTGTTTTCTGGTTGAGGTTCCTTTTAGGAAGGAAGAATGAGGTTTGGATGTTTCCAACTCTTATTCCATCACATTTATCTTCAATGGAGAGTAGAAATCATTGTAGTGGGGGAAACGCTTATGACATTGTTAAATTTTGTAGGTTAATTTGATGCTAATATTTCCAACTAAAGCTATTGTAGTCAACCATATCCTAATTGGAAAACAAAGTCCAAAACCAAATAGAAGAAGTTAAACATAATTTTTTTATTTAGAGATAAAGATAGATGTCCATAATACTTATTTTGAAAGGATGGTATCTAAGCATGATATATTTGTTCAAATTATTCATGCTTTTGATAGAGTCCCCAACACATTAGTTTCATGTCTAAGAGACATGAAAATTGAAGAAGATACAATTCACCAAGTCATCAAACCTAGAAATTGATGAAACTATTGAAAGGGAGAAAACTCATAATTAGTAGAAATTTTCTCATGGATGTTTTCCCTTACCTTTATCAAGGTTTATTCTCTCCAAGTTTAAATTATAACATGGTAGTTTATTTGAATTTATAGCAGCATGTCAAGTTTCTTTAGATCAATTCTCCATTTATTTTGTTTTTTTTTAACTTTAGTCAAAACATAATTTTAATATAATCTATATTTATTTTAACTAAAAATGAAATAACACACTTGAAGATGAACAATAATGTATAGAAATCTCAACTAAAATGAAAATGTGATAAAAAACCATTTTTAATTAGAAAGCTAAGTATGGCCTTCAAAAAATGTTGACCTTTTTAACATGTTCAAGTTTTTTATTTTCAACACTTTACTTATTCTACTTATTATTTAAGATTATGAAGTTTTCATATCTCATGTGAATTGGAATAAAATTGAATAAAGCCAAACACATCTTATAACATACAATTTTAAATTAAATGCAACATTAATTACCCTTAGTGAATTTGGATGTATTTTTATGGATTCTAAAACCATCATCACATATTTAGAATATAAACATAATTTATTCAATTTGAGAAAGGATGGAATGCATGTTATTATTTCTAATATAAAGGAGGTTGTGATGGATATATTAAGGTTTATCTCAACTATTAGAAAAAAAAAAAGAAAATGGTCAAATTAATAATATTTGTAATACGTGGAAAATATCAAAACATTAGAAATATGAAGTTTAAACAACATAATGGTTTTATAAATTTTAATTGCCTAATCATAATTATTTTTCCAACATTATAAGTTTAAAGAAAAAAAAAATAATATTTCCAAAATCACGACCAATATCCATGATCTCCATAAAAAACTCACCCAAAAAAATCTTAATAGAAAAAAATTGATAAAATAGATTAACAATGATAATGTTTCCTTATTTATTTTAACTATCCCAATTCATTCTAATATAAAACACAAATTTACAATTTTTCACATATTAATTGCAAGTACCTTTTTTTCTTACCAAAACTATCATAACCTTTGTACTCATTTCTACCATGATAACATGTAGAAATGAGATTTTAATAATTAATTTAGGTTTCATTTATTTGTCCTATATAAACATTGTTACTCCCAAGGACTATAAAACAACTATAGTCATCCTCATAAATATTTAAACAATATTTTAACATATTATAAATAAATTGATTGGGAAAAAAAAATATTATTAAATATTATTAAATATATAAATTTATTATAAATACATAAATATTATATTAATTAATAATGAATATTATTTTTTTCTTAGATCAATTTAAATCTATTTTAATTCAACACCTAAAAATCTTAAAGAGAAATCAAAAAATCATCACCTAAAAATATTAGAGAAAAACCAAAGGATCTTTAAGCATAAAAAGATCACTTAACACATTCAATATTAAGATAAAAAAATACCACTAATTTATTTTGTATCTCCCAAAATTATGTTGTTCAAACAAACAAACCACATAATACATTCAATATTGAAATAGAAAAAATTCCATTAATTTATTTTCTATCTCCTTACTAATTTATTTTCTATCTCCCAAAATTATATTGTTCCAACAATCT
Organism: Picea abies; assembly: GCA_900067695.1. Taxonomy (NCBI): domain Eukaryota; kingdom Viridiplantae; phylum Streptophyta; class Pinopsida; order Pinales; family Pinaceae; genus Picea; species Picea abies. The sequence continues at coordinate 6,526 of CBVK0100268103.1, forward strand.
TCCAATACACCTTTTGGATGGAAAAAATATTCCCATATGTTAAATATTAGTTTTTTATAATATTTTTTATAATATATTGGATACGCTCTTTTATTTTTACCTTAATATAATAATATGACAAAGATATTTTAAATTAATAAAACATACAAATCCTAAAAGAATAATAATAATATTCATATAAAAGAACATTTTAATTCTAATATATAGGTATATGTAAATATAAAAAAAAATAAATTAATCTGGTATATATATTAATATGATAAAATAACATATAAAGTGATAATCAATTAAGTTTAGCTCAAATGATTTATGTTGAAGGATATTTTCTCTTTCTAAGCAAACTCATTTCCAAAAAACATGTTAAACATCCATTTTTATAAACAACACAAATTATCCAAATTATCCTTTTAGATTATTTAATAAATTCTTCTAATACAAAAAGAAAATATAATGAACCAATATAATTATATTAAAAACAATCCATAAAATGAAGGATTTTATGAATTTTAAAATAACATTCACGATCAACCCTTTACTCATTTTATTCAATGCAAATTTGCATGTGAGAAAAATGTATTTTGTATTGTATTGTGTCTGGGCATAGAAAGATGAAATATCTTATAAATTACTTATATAGATTTTATGAATTTTGGGATAACACTTAACATCAACCTTTCACTCATTTTGTTCTATGCAAATTTGTATTTGAGGAAAAAAAAATTGTATTGAATTTGGTTAAACGAAACATCTTATAAACTTATTGAGAAATATGAGTTGCAATCCTTTTTTACTATGTATAAATTTATTAAGTACTGAGAGTCATAATTTTTTTAAAGTGTAAACTTTTATTTAAATAATTTTTATTAAGAAATTTTCTTAACTTTTATTTAAATAATTTTCATTAAGAAATTTTCCTTTCTTAATGATTAAAAATTCATGATAAGTGATGAACTTATTATTAACAATGGAATTAACCTAGTTTATAATTACTCATAAAAACAATAATATTTAGATAATCATCTTAACTACTTGTAACATCAGAAGGTTAAGTGGCACTGGATTATCATCTTCTATGGGTATGTATCCCTCAACCTTCATTGATATCACTAATTATTGTTTTTTTTATTATTTTGATAACTTATTTTGATATAAGCATTATCCACCTTACATCTATATTAAACACTAAATTATAAAATGAGTTTCAACAATAATTTAAATTTAATAATAATATAAAATGAATTTCAATAATAATTCAAATTTAATAATAATATAAAACTATGTACACTCCATAAATGTTATTAATTTCACTAAAATTAATATAAAATTTGATTTATTTTATATACTCGATGAATATAATTTCTCTTAAAAGAAAACAAGTTTAGAATTTATAATCATAAATTTTACTATTTCTTTATAATCATATAACATAAAATTAATTAAACTATAAATTTATAAAATTAATTTTAATTAAAATTTATTCATTTCTTTATAATTATATAACATTGAAAAAATTAATTAAATTATAAATTCATAAACTTATCATTAACTAAAAATTTTAATAGGTTTTACCTTATGTGGTTGGGATGGGAATACTGATTATTGTCATCCAATTTAATTCTTATAAATAACATTTACAATGTATATTATTATAACTACTTCAAATTAATTTAAAAAATAATAATAAAAACAATCCTAATAACAAAAATAATATTAAAAAATAAATTTAACTTCATTAATTTTATTATAAATAATAACACATTATTATAAAATTAAATGTAAATGTTTATCTTTGGTTGAATTTTAATATTTCTTTAACATTAATAAAACTAGCACAACAACTAAATGGTTGTTGGTGATCACTACCGTTAAGATGAAATTAAAAATATGAAACCACTGAAGAATATGAAATTAAGAACGTAAAGCTAATATTATAAAATGATAAAAAGTGGATAATGAAATAAATTTGTAATTTCAATTAAATTTGTTAATTATTTGAACTTGATAATTAGATGATCTAAACTCAATAATAATTCTTTACTTTATCCTTTAAAATTATTATATATTAAAATAAAAATATGAAAAAAAAAACATTGAAAATTAGAACCATAATTTACCTCACCCTACAATACCTCAAGATATTTTTTATATTATATTTTTTCACCCTACACTACCTCAAGTTAGTTGTAAATCATATTTTTCCATATAAATTTAATTCAAGTTTGTTTTATTTTATTAGTTATGATTTTTTAACATTAATAAAATAATAACTCTTTATTCTATTGTCAAACATTATTCTGCGCTCAAGAAAAGGATAGAAAAGGAGCGGCCACGAGTCTCCCTGCATCCCTAACACCCACCTCCCTCCCAACAGGAATCCGGCGGCGTTGCAGCTTCTTCATCTGCAGCAGCCCTTGCTAACAGTATTTGTACTCTGTAAGATTAGATGATGATGAGTAATGAGTGTGAGCGAGTGATAAATAAGTCAAAATGCGCCTCCATAATTTTCTCGGGGTTTCACGGAAGCTTCTATCTGAGACGGGAAGTAGGGAGGGAGGGAGTGAGTGAGGGAGGATGGTTATGGAGCGCAGCAAAACACGTTACACAGCACGTGGTAGACGCAGACCAATTTGTGATGATACGGGCTGTACAAACGCTGCATCAGCCACGCTTATTATTGGAGTAAAGTGGGCTTCCGTTTTCTTCACCTTCCCATCTGCTCTTTGTTTTGGGCGCACATTATGGGCACATGGCAACTTGCCAAGATATCGGATACTCTGGACCACCCTCGAACGCGTTCTTGTTTTTGCTGTACGATTTTTAAATACCGCAATTATGGTTCAAAATGAGTTGTTTGCAGCTTTCTCCTCTTTTGAAACATTTTAAAAAAGATGCAGATAATACCGTCACTAGCATCCAAACTCATGGAGTTTATCACATGCTGCTACAGAAAGACAACTTGTCCAATATTCTTTACGATTTCATGAATAATGCATTATTTTATGAGTAAGCTAAATTTGAAGTAAATGTGAATCTAGATAGTCTAGTCATCATCCCTCCTCTTTATAGAGAAAAGTTTTTTCAACAATTTTTACTCTAATATGGGTATGGTTATTAATAGTGACAAAATGAAGATTATGGTAATTACATCCAAAAAGATCATTTAAGATAATTTTCTGTATGGAAAAAACACATTGGAAGAAGTGGTTTCATACAAATATCTCATAATCAATCTTCATCACAAAATTGGAACTATAACATTGAGAAAAGGATAAATGTGGGGATATTTGGCTATGGGATAAGAAAAACTCTTGTATGATATTGTAGTTGCTCTTGTTATCCTATATGGTGGCAACTTTTTCACCTACAACATCACTAGAGAATCTTAGAGAAAGATAGATTGAATACAAAATTGGTGTATAAAGTGCACACTCAAAATTAAACACAATACACCATATCTAATCCTCCTCATAGAAGTCAGTCTTCCCACCATTGAGAGAATGTCTATGACTAGGTAACTAATGTACAAGAACAAGATAGACAACATGGAAGACAATAATCTTCCTAAGATTTCCTCAAACTGAACCCAAAACCACCTAGGGTTAAAGAGGGGATGGCATAAAGACTTCTTGTCTTGGATAAATCATTGGGGAATCCAAAAAAGAGAATATTAAAAATATTATTACATCTAAATTTAAGAATAAATTGGGTTGCAACAAAGAATTAAACCATGAAAAAAATCAAGATACTACAAGGAGGTGATCAATCATAATTTACAAGATGAAAAGTATCTCTACTTTTATGAGCATAAAGAAGAAAATCTACATTGCTAAAATAAGAACAAACTCTCATAAGGGCATTGAATGATTTCTAAAGCATGAAATGATTTGTCATCCTTTTTACATTAAGAATTTTTACAATGGAAAAAACTTTTTCTTATACTACACCCATATTAGATCACAATTTCATTTTTTTTTGTTTTGTTATAAGAGTGATCTTCCTAACCTTTTTAACTCATCAAAACTATGGTGATTTAGGAACACTTCTCCCGCATTTGATGAATTTCAAAATATTTATTGTAATACCAACCTTCATTAAAACTAGGTTGAGTCAGAAATATCATCATATAAAATATGCCACCCAACTTGTGATCTTTTAAACATCCACAGATTTGTATATCAAAAATAAATAAATTGAGCACTTAAATTTTTTAAAGAAAAGATTAATCTACAAATAATAATAATAATAATAATAATGTATAATACAAATGTGTATTAGAAATTAAAAATTCAACTCTTTTAAAGTGAATATTTATAGTATCATGTTTTATGTTTAATATGAATAAATTGATAAATGTATAACCTACTACTAATAATAATTTATCTTTACTTTCCATTATCCATATTTATATTTACTTTCCATTATCCATATTTATATTTATAGCTTAGCATATTTTTTCTTAAGTTTGTTTCTATTCCTTTTTAATAATTAATAATTTTGGATTAAATGGATCTATTATATATATATATATAAAAGAGATTATATCAAATCTTCTAATCCTATTTTATTATATTATAATATTATATATATATAATCAAATCTTCTATTATTTATTGAATAAAATTGATAATGTTAAAATAAATTTAATTAAATTTTAATGAAATAAATTAAATAAAATTGAAATAAAAGAGATCATCATCTCTATTATTTATTGAATAAACTTGATAATGTTAAAATAAATTTAATTAAATTTTAATGAAATAAATTAAATAAAATTGAAATAAAAGAGA
>CBVK0100268224.1:0-12369 GCA_900067695.1 Picea abies
TTATTGTGGAGATTATGTTGGTTATATTATTGTTATTCTGTCATTTCTAGTATTTTATTTATGTTCTGCATACTTTTTATATTTGGTATATTACAGGTTAACCACCCAACTGTTGGGATAGATCATTAGTATATCTTCCTTTAAATGATCAATCCAAGCCATGCTTCTACTATTCAACCATTTGAATTATTTACTTTCATTGACCCATTTCCTTCTCTTCTCTTCAAACAACATGACCCACGATTGTGTTTCCTCCACATTATAAAGAACACATTTATCGATGGAATGAATTTTTGAATTCATTGATGTAATCATGAAATCAAAATGAATATTATGAGATCAAATATATATTATCAGGTTCAATGTAAACAATTACTCTATAGAAATTTGACAAAAGACAAGTGACTTACTCTTTATTATGCACATTTTTCCATTCGTTTGAAGTATCTCCCATTCTCATTTGTCCTCATCCCATTGGTCATCCCAAACCGTTTCACCTAATGTTTCATCATTTTTCTTGATGTATTCACTAACATAGAAAAATCACTCATATACTATGTACCCCTCTGCCATATACCCTTGGGTTTTTCCCTTTGTTGAACAAGCCCCTTCAATTTTTTCATGTACATCTATAAGAATAACATCCAATGAAATGAGACCACCCTAGCTAATTAAACCTCATCATTTAAGAGAATTATAATATGAAATTGCATGTCCATGAAACTTGTTGGTAGTTCCTTCTCAAACATACAAAAAATCTCATCTAGATGCCACCATGGAATTCTATACAAGTGAATCTCCTTTGATGTAATCAATTGCATGAATGTATATAATTTAGACATGGTGCATTTTGGATCCTAGGGGGATTCGTTTTTCACACAACCATGCATGAGAAAAGGATAATAGAACTAAAAAATAAACACATACAAAATTGATTGGGATAAAACTATGAATTCATAACATATTATAACCTACATTGTAGAAAAATAATCATCCGATCAACATACATACCTTTAGAAGGTTAATATGATCACACAATTTCAACAATGACAAATGTTCATCTACAATGAAGCAACATTGTAGAATTGAACTATATAAAAAAAGTGCCTTCACACTCAATATAACATCCTTCTCTATAGAAATGTCATATTTCCTCAAAATCCATGGGACACCAGCCAATAAGTATTGAAAATCCTAAATCACTTTGTATCCCAGATCCAAAACTATACAGGGTCATCCACCCACTCCCTAACCTTCTCCATAATATAAGCATTTGAGGTCAATTCCCATTTTTATATAACTGCTACCTCAACTTCCTCCACCACCTCCTTTGCCCCGATAGAGCACTTCTCTTCATATTTCTTATTTTCTTTTGCTTGCCTCTTGCTTTGAATTGGTTATTAACCCTTGAGCTCATGAGGAGGAATCATTATTTTCTCCCCCTTTCCCTTTATTTTTCTTGAATCTCCCACCCTTTCTAACTCCTCGTGACATACGTACATCCCAACATTGTTAATATTTGATCCTCTTATTCGACCAATGTAGAAAACCAGTTCCTCTCACCACCTATGTGTTGAGGAGAAATCAACACCACCTTTGAAGGAACCACCCCCACTTCTATTCCCCAATCCCATCTTCTAGGGAAACGATGACATTGAAATCACTATGTACCTCTATCGGCGAGTCCACCTTCGAGCTCCACAATCCATGAGCCCAACTCAACTTCACACTGCTATCATTTGCACATATTTTATTGAATGAGCTCCTCCCTGAGAGGACATAGTCATTACTAGGGAAATTCAATTCTCAACCCTATCCATATCATACTCATTGAATAATATCAACTAGTTATGAATGAAAATAACACTTGAACTCTTTCATCACTCATCATTCTTAGAACATCAACCGCCCACTAGCTCAAGGTATGATGTATCATCTTCGTCTCTATACTCTATACTATAATTCATAGTGCCGTGCCCTTTTCCAAGGTGTTTGCTTTTAAATAATATTTTTCAGTAAAATGATTTTATTACTTATTAAAAATACTAATTTAATTTAATATTAGTATCTATGAGGCATGTTGTAGGGAAATTAAGAGCGACATGTGTCATTTCAACATTTATATTGTGGAGGTGTTATTTTATTATGGTTATCTATAATTGGTCATTTATGTTTTTTTTGTCCATTTTATGATGTTGGATACAAAAAATTTATAACCATTTACAACCATCATGTTGAAAATAAATTAAAATCTGAGCCTATAGGTTTCCACAGTTATTTATAATGCTAGACAAATTTTCTAGATAAATTTGTGTATGAGGTTTTGAAACGTCTAACGTTTCGATTGGAAACTCCACCCATCATCAGGGACAAATGAAGCTACTATGTTGAAACAATAGTGTTGTGGTTTGTATTTAAATGAGGAATATTGGTAACTGACCGTTGAAGAGAGGAAAGAGGATTAAGGGGGGAAATGAATAAAATATTCAATTAACCATTGAGATTAGGTAACAAATGGAAAATAATAAAGTAATAAGTCAGTTTGAGATTATATTAAAATAGTCATTAAGATTAGGTAATAAAAGGAAAGTAATAAATTAATAAGTTAGTTTGAGATTCAGAGATAAAAATGAGACAACCTTAGCTTTAATAAAGTGAGAAAAATAATATTGATCATACGAGATAATTAATATTAATAATAAGATAATAAAATAAACTTACTATGCAAAAGGGAATCACTAATATGAAGGTGAACTTCGGAGAGAAGAAAAGAGAAGATTGATGAAAGAAAGGGACTTTTACATGGAGGAAAAGAATCAATACATAAAGAAGAAGAGGAGGGAAAGGACCGAGATAATCAGGAAACTAAAAAACTAAATAGAAGAATCCTAGTGATCAAGGTGATGAATGACAAGCTTCCAACATTGCCTAAGTTTGCAGCAATCTTCGCGATCAAAATTATTAGGATGTTTTTCAATTTTGAGAGCTTCCTGAATTAAGTGAGAGGAGTAATGAGGGGCTAAGGATAAAATTCTTGTTTGGTAAAAGAAAATTAGGTGTTTGAATTTAAAGGAGTGTTTGAAGATATCTAATTTGGATATTCGGTTGTGGGTAGTATCATATATATGCTCTTTAATATGGGTTTTAAAGGATCTACTAGTTTGACCTATGTAATATTTTCCATAGGAGCAAAGAATTTGGTAAAATCTTGGGCCAAGAATTGAGTCAAATTTATCTTTGGTAGTTCTGAATAGCTATTTGAGAGTTTTATAGGGTTTGAACAAGTTTTTTGTATTTTTCTTAACCAAAAGTTTTGAGATATGATCGATGGTGCCCTGGATATAGGACAGAGAAATGAGAGAACAAGGAGGGGAAGAGGATCAAGAGATTTTTTATTTAGGATTTCTAATCGAGCGGAAGGCATGGTTGATTTGAGAGAGAGAGAGAGAGAGAGAGTATCCCTTATAAAACAAGGATTGGTTAGGTGGGATTTTTTGTCCGCGATGAATTGAGGGGTGGATATGTGAATGCTTCAAGTAATCAGGGTTTTTAGGACAAAATAGTTTTGAGTTGGATGATGGTGGGAATTGACATGAAGGTATTTATCGGTATGAGTCTTCTTCCCATAAACTTGGAGAGAAACGGAACCATTAAGAAGATGAGAGATAAGAACATATAAAAAGGGAATGACATTGTCCTAATAAACAAAAAATAATGATGAAGATCCACCTTCTATTTTGATAACCTTAAATTATTATAATTTCTATCACGTTATTTTTCATTAGGTCATTAGTGAAACCAATGTAAATACATGACTAAAAGAGGTTATGATTTAAATTTAAATCTGAAAGAGTAAAGTATATAAGTATATACACTTTCATCCTTATTTACAAATTAAAAAATCGCATACAACAATTTCACTGACATTCACATGAATTACTATAATCTACTTGTAACCTTAAATTATTATAATTTATATCATCTTATTTTTCATTAGGTTATCATTGAAACCAATAAAACTACATCACTAAAAGAGGTTACGATTTAAAGTTAAATTTGAAATAATAAAGTATATAAGTATATACACTTTCATCCTTATTCACAAATTTAAAAATACCATACAACAATTTAACTAACATGCACATGAATTACTATAATGTACTTGTAACATTAAATTATTAGAATTCCTATCACTTTATTTTGAATTAGATTTGGTTTCAACTAAGTGACTACTTTAAATTAATAATATATGAAAAAAAAATTAATATATAAAATTCTTATTATTAAAACATTAATATCACTTTTTTTATTTTTAATATTTTTAAAATCATTGTAATTATTGTTTTGTATTAGGTCATCACTGAAACCAATGTAACTACTTTTTTGCACCATCCCCACTTATCTTCCCTAAGCCTGATCTCTTCTAGGGAAATAATGAAACTAAAACCATTAAGTACCTTTTCCATCCATTCCTCCTCCGAGCTCCATAATCCACCAGTTTGACTTAGCTTCACACTGTTACCGTTTGCACAGATTTTCCTGAACGAACTCTTCCTTGAGAGGACAAAGTCATTTTTAGGGAAATTTCATTCTCAACCATGTATCCATATCACTCGAGAGGACAAAGTCATTTTTAGGGAAATTTCATTTTCAACCCTGTATCCATATCATACCCATTGAAGAATATCTACTAGCAATGAATGAAAATAACACTAGAACTCTTTTAGTAGCCATCATTCTCAAAACATCAACCTCCCACTAGCTCAAGGTATAATGTATCATCTCCATCTTTGAAATCCCTATCATAATTACAGAACATACAACCATTGTGTTTTGCATTGTCCCACTATAACATTTCTTCATGGAGATCAAACTCAACATGAATTTTTCAACTGGCGTGTGGGGTGACATACCTACTCTCCTGCAAAATTTCGTCACTCGCAGCCTCTTGAAATGACCGCCTTTGATTGCCCCTTGTCAATCCATAAATGCATGTTGAAGTGGAGGCCAAGCACGACGTGTGTGATTTTGTGGCACCACTTGTCTTCACCCCATCCAAGTGTAATATAAATGATTTTATTACTTATTTAAAATATTAATTTAACTTAATATTAATATGTATGAGGCATGATATATGGCAATGAAGAGTGACATATGTCATTTCAACATTTGTACTGTGGATGTGTCATTTTATTATGGTTATCTATAATTGGTCAATTATGTTTTTTATTCATTTTATGATGTTGGATATTAAAAGTTAATAACCATTTACAACCATCATATTGAAAATAAATTAAAATGTTTTGGAAGATCCTAATAAAAAATAATAATGGTAAAGATCCACCTTCCATTTTGATAACTTTATGATATAGATGCAAAGTCACATTTTAATATTTGGAGATTTTTATAATTCATAGTGTGAACTATAAATTTAAGTGGTTGAGTGTTGATTCTATAAATCCTAGCACCCTAGGGTTTTTTCATGAAATTGAATCCATTGATGCATTCAAAAATGCAACTTAGACAATAGAATGAGTGAATTCACCCTGATTTATATAGCTTCCAATAAATAATTCCAAAACTCAGAATGTTTAGACAACACCTCCTTTGCCAATGTGTTTTCTTTTAAATAATATTTTCAGTAATATAAATGATTTTATTACTTTTTAAAAATATTAATTTAATTTAATATTAGTATTTATGAGGCACCATATATGGCAATCAAGAGTGACATGTGTCATTTCAACATTTATATTTTGGATGTGTCATTTTATTATAGTTATCTATAATTGTCCAATTATGTTTTTTATTCATTTTATGATGTTGGATATAAAAAGCTAACAACCATTTACAACCATCATGTCGAAAATAAATTAAAATATTTTAGAAGATCTTAATAAAAAAACAATAATGATGAAGATCCACCTTCCATTTTGGCAACCTTATCATATAGATGAAAAGTCACATTTTAATATTTTTATATTTTTATAATTCATAGTGCCATGCCCTTTGCCAAGGTGTTCTCTTTAAAATAATATTTTCACTAATATAAATAATCTTATTACTTTTTAAAATATTAATTTAATTTAATATTAGTATTTATGATGCATGATATATGGCAATGAAGAGTGACATGTGTCATTTCAACATATATAATGTGGATGTGTTATTTTATTATAGTTATCTATAATTGGAAAATTATGTTTTTTATTAATTTTATGATGTTGGATATGAAAAGTTAAGAACCATTACAACCATCATATTGAAAATAAATTAAAATGTTTTGGAACATCCTGATAACAAAATAATAATGATGAAGATCCACCTTCCATTTTGATAACCTTATAATATATGTGCAAAGTCACATATTAAGATTTGGAGATTTTTATAATTCATAGTGCCATGCCCTTTGCCAAGGTGTTTTCTTTTAAATAATGTTTTTAGTAATATAAATGATTTTATTACTTTTAAAAAATATTAATTTAAATTAACATTAGTATTTATGAGGCATGATATATGGCAATGAAGAGTGACATGTGTCATTTGAACATTTATATTGTGGATGTGTTATTTTTATTATGGTTATCTATAATTAGTCAATTATGCTTTTTATTCATTTTACGATGTTGGATATGAAAAGTTAACAATCATTTACAACCATCAGGTTGAAAATAAATTAAAATGTTTTGACAGATGATCCAAATTGGATCCGAAAAGAACAATTGAATATCGGCATAGACTCTAAGATGATCAACACATGTAAAGTTTAAGGCTATGGATGGAGAAGGAGATCGACTTGTTGGCATGAAGGGCCACATGCCATCATGATTGATGTCCAATTTTGTATGTAATGTATGTAAAAGTTGGAAAATATATTATCGTATAAAATAAATAATGAGAAGTTCATAAGACCTTTTCCATGTGGAAGAAAATACATACAAACAAACAAAATAAGGGGAATGGACAAGAGAGAAGTAGAAGTGTTGGAGATGTCTGACCTTCTAGATATCCCCCTAGTCGACTCAACATTCTATATCATGTATCCCCACAATGAGAAAGGGGTTCTTTGGTTGTGAATGATGTAGAGAGGTTTCCTAGATGTCACTGAGGAGCATAGAGTTATATCAGAGAGCTTGTAACTTGCCCATTACTGAATAATAAAGAGCCTAGATGAAGCCAAAAGAATGCTAGTTTTCTTGTTTGGGTTTCCACGATAAATTATGAGTTTATGTGTTGATGATGGTTGTGGTTGTATTTGTTTATGAATGGTAAATGATGTGCACTATAATTTAATGGTTGTTTATGTATGTTTTAACGACGATAACTCCGTGTTGTTTGGGTTGAGCTCATTTTATGTTATTATGGTTCTCATGGGTCAATAAATAGACTAATATCTCTTTAATCACACTGATATGTTGATTCATAGGTTGGAAATAAAAAACCCTCCTTTCAAAGCCAATGTTATTCATTTGGGGGTTTCTAATTTCAATTTAGATTCATTGGGAACATTCTCGACTTGGCTAGGTGTTTTCCTTTGTCCATAAATCATAGACGACACATATATCAAAGTCTAGGATTGTTGAGTTGTTTATTAGTTGTCCACAGACCATATACACATTTTTCCCATTCCCCTGCTATCAGTTTCAACTTCTATACATTTTTTTGCATCGTGGGTTATTAAAAATAGTCTTCCAAACATTTTTACACACCACTAGTGATCAAATTCACTCCTAGGACTTTCTTCTCAGTTGTTGGTCACTGATTCTGACGTGTAGAGGGTTTCCCTCCATTATTGTTTTTTGAATATGCTTCTTATTTATTTTCTTTAGCCATGGGTCTACCCACTTCGACTTGGATTCCCCTTGGGTCAACTCCCTGACCTCACTCGATTGACAATCACTTATGGTCAACTAAAATCCACCCCATTTCGACTGGTTTCTCTTTAATTCAATTTGGCTTCCTTGGTCAACTTGAATTTATTTGACTCAACTTGGTCAACTCACCATGCCTTCAAATCGATTGGTACTCCATCTGACTTCCTTTATAACTCGAATTGTATTCCTTCCAGCTCATTTTCTCAACTTGACTTTCGAGTAGTTGACATCATTTGTACTTGGGCCAACTTGACTTGTGGCTTGATTGGTCAAGTATTTCCCATCATCCAAAGAGATAATATTAAAGTCATTTTACATATATTTCAATGTTGGTGAGACAAATAGGCTATAATCCTTCTGTTTATGGATCATACTATATCATAACAGAAGTTTGAATGCATTCAATGAGACTTGTATGGTAAGTACCCATAGTGATTACAAAAGAAGTGGACAAGAGTTGTTGCCACGCCTAGAGTGAAGTAGAGCATCAATAATTTCATGGGAACATTATGAAGGTGGAGAGGAAGAATACCCCGGGGTCAGGTTGGATTGATTTGAGTAGAGTTTGGCCACGTTGACATCAATGGTGTCACTTCTATTGCAGCAAAGAGAAATGAAACACCCTCGACAGAGACTTGTCATGAAGACCCCAATAAGGAAGAAAATAAACCAAAGACAGAGTGTAAGAATGAGCCAGAGATGGGAGAGTGCAACTACAACAAGAAACAAGTACCTTTTTGTGTAGAGGCCAAGGTGGACATCAAGCCTTATTATGAGGAACTTGATGCTATCAAGCTAAACCAATGGCTATATTATATGGAAGCATACTTCAACATGCATGAACTAACTATAAAATATTATGCCATAAATGCACACCAAGATAAATATAAGCTCTCTTTGATTAGTGTTCATCATCCAAGAAGGATTATGGGAAGTACAAAGAATTTTTTCTTGCTATTCCTAAGAGAAGGAAAGAAATAAGAAGGAAACAAGTTGGAGATGAAGGCATCCTTGGAAGGATGTAGTGGTGAGAAGTGTCAATAACTACAAAAATTGATTGGAGCCTACAAGGAAGTGTTTCAAGAGCCTCAGGGAATGCCACCGAAGAGAGAGGTTGAACACAAGATTCAGTTGTTGCTAAAGTCACCACTGCCTAACATTGGGTTGTATAGGTAGTTTTCCATTGAAGAAGATGAAGTAAATAAATAGTTGCAACAATTGTTGGAGCAAGGAGTCATCAAACCCAGTACATCACCATGATGTGGTTCACCCATCATAATGGTGCCAAAGAAAGATGGAAATTGGAGAATGTGCATTGACTACCTTGATCTAAATAATATCAACATAAAGAATATATATCCTTTTACAAGGATTGATGACTTGTTGGATCAAATGCAACAAACCAAATTCTTCACTAAGTTAGGTCTCAAATTAGGTTGCCACCAAGTGAGGATCAAAGAAGAAGGTGTGTGGAAGACAAGGTTTGTATGAGTGGTAAATAATGCCTTTTGGATTATGTAATGCACATGTAACATTTATGAGACTAATGAATGATGTGCTACATCCCTTCCTTGACTCTTTTGTAATAGTATATCTGGATGACATACTAATATTTAGCAACACTTGGAAAGAGGACCTCTCACATGTGACACATGTATTAGAGACCTTGAGAAAGACTCAATTGTTTTCCAACTTGCAGAAATGTGAGTTTGGAAAAAATTCATTGTTATATCTTGGACACGTGATTGGATGAGGTGATATGAGGGTAGATATAGAGAATATTACAACCATCCACCAATGTCCTATTCCCACCAATGTGACAAAGGTCAAGAGTTTCATGGGAGCAACTCGGTATTTGATAAATTTCATTGTAAAATTATCCACAATAGCAACACCATTACATGGCGTAACCTCCAAAGGAAAAATATTTCATTGGGGTAAGACATAACAAAGAGCATTTGAATACTTGAAGAAGAAAATCAGTGATGCTCTAGTCTTAGCCATGCTGAATTTGCATATACCTTTTGAGATAGAGACTAATGCTAGTGGATTTGCATTAGGAGCAGTACTCATTCAAGGAGGGAGGCTTGTGTGTTAACAATCAAAGTTGTTTCATGGAGCAGTGATTGACTATCCCATGTATGATAAAGATCTCCTTGTGATTGTACAAGCAGTGAAAAAGTGCAAGGATTACCTCTTGGGAAAAGAGACTATCATACACATGGATCATCAACCCCTTTAATATCTATAGAGTTGGAGAAATATGTAGTAGGTGAGACATTACAAGTGGCTAGGTTTATTGCAACAATTTCATTTATTTATTACGTACAAGAAAGGGGTCACAAATAGACTAGTAGACATGCTCTCTCGACCACCACTGAATAAGATTGTAGAAATTGGAGTGATAATGCAACTTGAGCCTTTCACTCATGAACTTCTGAGTGAATATTATGAGGGAGATGAAGATTTCAAAGGAGCCTACAAGCAACTAAAGGAGAGGGTGGTCGCTATCATATAAGGAAATGAATACCACCTCCAAGATGGGCTTTTGTACAAACTAGACAATTGTGCATACCATGGGATAGAAGAGTTTAGTTGATGAAAGAAGCACACATTTCTAGGGTTGTTGGGAATTTTGGAGTAACAAAGACAGTGGAGAATCTGTAGTGGTATGTGTATTGGCTAAAGAAGCAGGAATAGGTGGAAAATTTTGTTAGAGTTTGTGTTCTTTGCTGCACTAGCAAGCCAAGCAACTGAAAACTTGGCTTGTTCATGCCACTGCTAGTGCCAAGAAGACCTTGGGAGAGAATATCCATGGATATTTTTGGAGGTTTACCTATGACTCGTAGATTCCATGAATACTTTTTCATTGTGGTGGACCATGTCACCAAAATGTGTGTGTGTTCATTCCCCATAAGAAGAAAATATTTGGACGAGAAGCAACTGAACTAATTTTCAGCCATGTCTGGGTACACTTTTGATTTCCAACCTCCATCATATTTGATCGAGACAGTAGGTTCTTGGGAATATTTTGGATAACTCTTTGGGAAAGAATGGATACCAAGTTGAAGTACTCCACTTCCTTCCATCCTCGGACTGATGTAAAAATCAAGGTAGTAAACATGACACTAGTGCAATTGTTGAAAGGTTACAACAACAAACATTCAAAGACTTGGGACGAGCAAATAGTCTACATTAAACACTCTTACAATATATTACTTCATTCTTCCACCAATAAGTCTCCTTTCAAGACTTGTTTTGGTTTTCTACCTCCTTCACCATTTGATATCATTTATGGAACAACATAAGGAATAAGTAGGACTGCAAGGAGAAGAGTATAAGGCAAGCACATTTGTGGACAAGATCATATGCCATATCCATCTAAGGGTTCAGGAGCAGCTAAATAAGAGCCAACAGTTGTAAAAATCTATGCATGATCAACATAGGGAGGATCATAAATTCCATGTTGGAGACAAGGTGTGGCTCTACCTCTATAAGGAATGACTACAAGGAGCAACAAAGAAACTCAAGACCCTTAGATATGGACCATTTGAGATCATTGAGAAAGTGAATGAGAACACCTTCAAGATGAAACATCCACCTTATATGCAGATTAGCTCAGTGGCGAACGTTGAAAATTTGAAGTTTTTTGAACCCTCCATGATAGATGAGGAGGAAGAACATCAGGTTCTTCGCACCATGGAAGACCTTGCACCTCATGGTATTGAGGAGTTGAAGGAAGACAAATTTTTGCAGCATAACGAGTAGAAAACTCGAAGAGGACAAAAAGAAATGTGGCAGAATGGTCTCAAAGGACATACTACAAGGAAAGTGAAGTGGTATGAGAGGAACCATATTGAAAACAAGCTCCCTCATCTATCCATGGTAGCTTTCGGGGATAAAAATCCTCTTAATGGGGAAATGTGATCTGAATTGAATCCGATGAGAAAAATTGGCTATCAACATAGGCTCTAAGATGATCAACACATGCAAAGTTTAAGGCTATGGACAGAGAAGGATATCGACTTATTGGCGTGATGGGCCTCATGCCATCATGATTGATGTCCAATTTTGTATGTAATGTATGTAAAAGTCGAGCAATATATTATTGTATAAAAGAAATAATGAGACATTCATAATACCTTTTCCACATGGGATAAAATACAAACAAACAAACAAAATAAGGAGAATGGATTGGAGAGAAGTTGAAGCATTAGGGACGCTTGACTTTCTAGTTATCCTCCCAGTTGACTCAACATTCTATATCATGTATTCACACATTGAGAAAGGGGTTATTTGGTTGTGAATGATGTAAAGAGGTTGTCCAAATGTCACTGAGGAGCATAAAGATATACCATAGAGCCTGTAACTTGTCCATTGCAGAATAATAAATAGCCTGGACGAAGCCAAAAGAACGTTTTTTTTCCTGTTTGGGTTTCCAGGGTAAATTATGAGTTTATGTGTGATGATTGTTGTGGTTGTATTTGTTTATGAA
>CBVK0100268248.1:0-10074 GCA_900067695.1 Picea abies
TCACATATACTCAATGATGATCCATCACCATGATGGATGGGAATAACAACTAGAAGCAAATTTAAAAAAAAAATTGAAATTGATTCCATTTTTCCATCAAAAGTTAGCTTACTTGACATCTCGTTATAATAATGAACTTGCTTTACCAATGCCTCCTTCAAATCAATCCAGATATGCAATCAAATATTCTATAGAATAAATACCTCTTTGGTGGCGATGGAGGCTTCGTGAAAAAATATTTGTAGCATTGCTATCCATCGATGATGTAGATTGTGTGTCCAATGATTTTGTTTTTCTTCATTGGATTCTCTTGCTACACTTCACCTTTGGTAGATCTGCATGGTTGATGTTGCAACACCTACACATGGCTCGACTAAACTAGCGCTGAACTTGTGCCCATTATCCATCAACTCGATTTTGAATCACTCATGAAGACAGCAGGCCCTTAAGAACTATAATCCTCTAATACCAATTGAAGAAATTGAATTAGGACAAGAAGATTGGTGGAAAAAGCCTCAAGCCATAATTCTCAACATTGTATTCATCTTAATGATACAAATATATAATACAATAATGAAACCACCTCAATTTTTCTCACATCGACACCTCATCAGGAGATAAGGTAGGAGGAAACAATATAGGAATCTAGAAACATACTTAGGATAACAACTATATCCTGGTATGTAAAATATACAAAGGTGGTATACTTGGACTTAATGATTGTATATGAGAAAGAGGATAACAACACCATGAATATGTAACCAATATGTACCTAAAAACATGTGCCTCAAGCATGTGCCAACATCCATAAACCATGTACTAAGAGATACCATCAAACATTTTCCATATCACTTATATACCATATATGCCAAGTATCCAATATGTTCCTATAATGATGTATCATACCATCACCAATCTGTATCATGAAAAATCATGATCGTGACATGCCTCAAGAATGTACTGTAAAAACATAAGCATAAGCCTTAAAACTAACACATAGGCATACCTTTGATCCTATAGACACCCTATTGTATCAGATAATAGTTGAGTAGACCAACCTGGGCATCAACAACCTAGTACAAGCATCACTTATCAACCTTTCATATGCCTTTTCATAGATATGTGAATTGCTCCTCTACTACCCGACGATATCTGTGCTTTCCTCCACTACATCCTGCGTACATCCACGCCCTATTGACCTGTAACCCGAAATACCTTAGAAACTAGGGTTACTCACATTTTCTACAAATTCGATACTTTCACCTTTGACCTTCCTTCACAACCTCGGACTTGCTACCTCATATTCGACCTCATATTTTCCAATAAAAATATAAACCATATCATTTATTCACTTAGATATATTCAATTGAATTTTTTTTTTAATGTACTTATGAGAGAATCCTTGAGGTGTTTTATATTTTTTCTAAGTAACCTCTTTCCTTAAATTATGGGTTTCTTGTTCACCACTTAACCCTTTCATTAATGAATTGTAACCAACTAGGGGCTTCTTGACCATTGTTCGTGGATTCCAACTTCATGATCGAATATCTCCCTAACCGTGAGGAACCACGTGTCATACCACCTATCACTAGAAATGGAATGATGAGTAATAACCATCTATGATGGTAATATATTCATTTACATTGTCTTTCATATACTTATTCCTTGATCAACTTTGGGTTTCATAACCACACCTATGGGTTTCTTCTAGACTTCTTCAAAGAATTTTCCCATGAGGGCCATGCTTACAACTAAACCATAAGGGGGATACTTTGGAGACTTCCCCAAATACACTCATCACATATGTTGACATCAACCACTCTTTTTGACATCAATGACAACTAACTTACCATCTAAAAACATAAGCATAAGCCTTAAAACTAACACATAGGCATACCTTTGATCCTATAGACACCTTGAAGTATCAGATAATAGTTGAGTAGACCAACCTGGGCATCAACAACCTAGTACAAGCATCACTTCTCAACCTTTCATAGGCCTTTTCATAGATATGTGACTTGCTCCTCTACTACCCGAGGATATATGTGTTTTCCTCCACTACATCCTGCATACATCCATGCCCTATTGACCTGTAACCTGAAATACCTTAGAAACTAGGGTTACTCACATTTTCTACAAATTTGATACTTTCACCTTTGACCTTCCTTCGTAACCTCAGACTTGCTACCTCATATTCGACCTCATATTTTCCAATAAAAATATAAACCATATCACTTATTCACTTAGATATATTCAATTGAATGTTTTTTTGAATGTACTTATGAGAGAATCCTTGAGGTGTTTTATATTTTTTCTAAGTAACCTCTTTCCTTAATGGGTTTCTTGTTCACCACTTAACCCTTTCATTAATGAATTGTAACCAACTAGGGGCCTCTTGACCAGTGTTCGTGGATTCTAACTTCATGATCGAATATCTCCCTAACCGTGAGGAACCACGTGTCATACCACCTATCACCAGAAATGGAATGATGAGTAATAACCATCTATGATGGTAATATATTCATTTACATTGTCTTTCATGTACTTATTCATTGATCAACTTTGGGTTTCATAATCACACCTATGGGTTTCTTGTAGACTTCTTCAAAGCATCTTCCCATGAGGGCCATGCTTACAACTAAACCATAATGGGGATACTTTGGAGACTTCCCCAAATACACTCATCACATCTGTTGACATCAACCACTCTTTTTGACATCAATGACAACTAACTTACCATCAATATCGATCACAACTCTGGGGTATCTCGAATGTTCCAAGGGTTGACATCAATGACAACCAACTGTCCAAACCAATTGTCCAACAATATCCCCCTTTGGAACTAATGGCAACATCAACATTGATGGAAACAGTCACAATCTAATACTCATGATCCCTCTGTGACCATCACTCATCAATTGTTTTCTTTTTCTTTCTCTCCCCCTTTGACATCAATGGAAAAGGGGATCTCTCCTTGGGGCTGCTACCCCTATCTTCATGCTTCTGTTCTTTCTCTTCACATATTTCTCTCCTCATGTTTCTTTCCAAGTTCCTCTTATCTTTGATATCAATAATAAAGAGTGACTCCCCCTAAAAGTATAACTTTTCTGAACAATCCGTCTCTCACTTCATGCACTTGACTCTTTCTCTTGTGATATTTCTCTTTCTCTCCCTTTGACATCATGGGAGAAAGGATAACTTGTGATATTTCTCTTTCTCTCCCTTTGACATCATGGGAGAAAGGATAAATCCCCCTATCAGTGTGTCTCCCCCTATATGCAAGATTATAATATTTCTTTGCTGATTTCTTTCTCTGATGATTTCTCTCCCCTTGACTTCTTTACAAGATGTATAACAATATGAGACTTCTTGCATACTCTTCCTTTCCTCTCTTCTGGTGCTTCTTGTCCATTAGTGCTTCCTCTTGTAATTCATGGACATATATAAAAAGCATTCATTACTTTATTTCTACATTTACTTGTCATGTTCACTTGACCATATTGTTCAATCCACCGTTATGCATCTTCTCTGACCCATGTCTTTTATACCTGCTAAACATCTCACTTATCCACTGATTCCAATTGTAAATATATTATATCACATATATGTCTAGACCTTCCAATGATCTCATAAATCCATCTCTATCCATGACTCTTCTACTCAACTATCCACAATGTTGACCCATTTGTCATTTTACTATTGTGAATGATTCTTTGTTGTAACCGATCATCACATATTCATCTTTTTTAGACTGAATCAAATATGTCCACTGGTCTTATCTATCTACAAACCATACTCTACATATATGAAACATCATGTACTGAATATATCTCTTCCTGAATACATACATGGAATAAAATCACAAACATCTGCCTGTATAAATGCCAACTGACACTTCATGGGTATGTGTTCCAAAACCAAATTGTTACAAGACATTATGTACTTTTTTCATCAAACAACTCTGGAATTGCCTTGCCAAAGTATGCAAATACTTCAAACTGCTCAAAAGATAGTTATTTGATCTATAGAGATACTACTTAGACTCCCCCTATTCAACATTCATATTTATTGGAAGTCTCCAAGCCAAATGGATCAGAACAATGGAACAATCTATCCTAAAGTGGAGTAATCTTCATCTTTATCTATAGATTCATCATCTCTTTGAACTCTGACATCTTCCTTTTTTCCTATGGATTCTTTGTGATATTTCACTTCAATTCTTGAGAGTACAATATCGTGTTCATGTTATTTGTTCACCTTCACTTCTTTTCTTCCTCGCACAACTGCAAATACTGCGATCTATGGGACCCGGTCTTCATTCACATGTTCTTTTTGTTTTTCATTTCTTCTCCAAACCTTCATGTATCTAGCATATTCCTTTTTTGTTGTAGATTTGTCCTGATCTTGTACTATTTCCAATCCTGGGAGTATGACTTATGGGTGTCCTTCATTCATCTGTTCTTCCTTTACCTTTTCTTGTTTTCTTTTCTAAACCTTCTTATATCTGATATCAATTTTATCTTTCATAGAAGTATCCATCACGCTTCTACAATCACGAGGTATATTTCCATATTTATGGCATTTGTAACATTCAATGTTGTGGGTATCCACATAGGTATTTCTTGTATGAAAATTTCTTCTATATGCTCTACAATCTATAGCCTTATGTCCAAATTTAGTACAAATAAAAAAATGACCATAAAAGAAACTTGCATACCTAGGAGTGAATGATCTGTGTTGCGGTGAAGTCTTTCTGAATTCATGCCTCGGTTGATCACGGTCTTCTCTTATATTGATTCCTCCATCGTGATTGAAGATTCTTTGTTTATTAAATGTGGAAGGTCTTCTTGAAGATGTATCTCTATTATAATCACTTTTGTTTGATTCTTGTTGACCATGATTCCTTCCTTTGAGTACTTATGCATAACTCTTACCCTTTCTTTCATTCTTTCTCTCTGGTAACTTGGAGTGCTTCTCGTCAAGATTCTTTACTGATGATGTGGATGTTCTTCAATGTTCTTGTTTAGTTTGACAATTTTAAATCTCAATGTGACAACTTCTTCTTCAAGCTTCTCAACCTCTTCTTCTTTCTTCATCATCTAAATCTTCATGAATTATTTTGTTCTCTTTGCTTCTTCAAGTTGAATATTCAAGGAGATGATTTATTTTTCAAGTCTTCTTTCTTGTTGAATGATTTTTGCTTGAGGTAGGTTTAAATACTCATATATTTCCTCGATATGATCTATCAAAATATTCTCTCTCTTCTCTGCTTCCTTTTTTTGTGCTACTATTTTGGATTCCAAACATTGCTTCTCCTCCATCTGAATTTTGTATGTTTCTTCAATCCTTCTAGCTTCTTCCAGCTGAGCTTTTAGATTCATGATGACCTATTGGAGTTCTTTGGAACCTTTTTGAGAATTCTTCTTGACTAATTTTTCCACGAGAGACTTTTTTTTCTTCCTTTCTTTCGTCAATTCATTTAAAGCACTGATTAATTTTGCTTCAAGATCTACTATGCCTTCTTCACAATCTTATTTTCTGAGTCTGTCTGACATGATTAGAATATTTATTTATGTTTTTTTCTTGAATCTTCTTTGTTTTGATCAATATTATTTGGCCTTATGATAGAATATATATTTTATATATTTTCCCAAAGTTCTTTGGTTGATAAACATTTTCCCACTTTCTCTTTTACTGAAACAGGTAATCCTTCCAAGATGTTGACCATGATTCCTTCCTTTGAGTACTTATGCATAACTCTTACCCTTTCCTTCATTCTTTCTCTCTGGTAACCTGGAGTGCTTCTCTTCAAGATTCTTTACTGATGATGTGGATGTTCTTCAACGTTCTTGTTTAGTTTGACAATTTTGAATCTCAATGTGACAACTTCTTCTTCAAGCTTCTCAACCTCTTCTTCTTTCTTCATCATCTAAATCTTCATGAATTATTTCGTTCTCTTTGCTTCTTCAAGTTGAATATTCAAGGAGATGATTTATTTTTCAAGTCTTCTTTCTTGTTGAATAAATTCTGCTTGAGGTAGGTTTAAATCCTCATATATTTCCTTGATATGATCTATCAATATATTCTCTCTCTTCTCTGCTTCCTTTTTTTGTGCTACTATTTTGGATTCCAAACATTGCTTCTCCTCCATCTGAATTTTGTATGTTTCTTCAATCCTTCTAGCTTCTTCCAACTGAGCTTTTAGATTCATGATGACCTATTGGAGTTCTTTGGAACCTTTTTGAGAATTCTTCTTGACTAATTGTTCCTCGAGAGACTTTTTTTTCTTCCTTTCTTTCGTCAATTCGTTTAAAGCACTGATTAATTTTGCTTCAAGATCTACTATGCCTTCTTCACAATCTTATTTTCTGAGTCCGTCTGACATGATTAGAATATTTATTTATGTTTTTTTCTTGAATCTTCTTTGTTCTGATCAATATTATTTGGCCCTATGATAGAATATATATTTTATATATTTTCCCAAAGTTCTTTGGTTGATGAACATTTTCCCACTTTCTCTTTTACTGAAACAGGTAATCCTTCCAAGATGAAATCCATTGCTATTTTTTTATTTCTTTTCAATTCCTTCTTGGTTTCCTTCTTTGGTTTATTTGTGATGGTGTATGCTATAATAATTGATTGACAAACATTAGACCCATGTTCCTCAAATAATACTTTCATCCTTATGATCCACATTTCATATCTCTGACCATTCTAACCATTGAAAGGTGGTATTCCATTTCTATTTTGCTTCTCTCCATGATCTACCTTCCATTTATTAAATTGTTCCCTAAAGGAACCTGCTATGATACCAATTGTTGGAATACTCAGAGGGGGGGTGAATCGGTATGAGAACTTTTACCAATTTTAACCATAATATATCAACTTCAACTTAATCAATAGTATATCATGAATGTATCATCTATGATTGCATTCAATATATCATGGGAATATAATCATAATAAACATCACATCAAATACACAGTACAACAAAATTTACGTGGAAACCCAAATGGGAGAAGCCCATGGAATGTTTTCTTATATAGTGTTAAGAATACATTCATTGGAAGCACCAAATTCCCAATTCTATAGTGACAACTACAAGGGGGATACAACCCCTTATTTATAGGATCCAACCTGAAGGAAGCTACAACTCCATAAATTCTATACCTCCAACCAAAAGGAGGATACAAACCCTTGATTCTTAGGCTCCAACCTGAAGGAAGTTCCAACTCCCTGTGTTCTCCAACACCAACCAGAAGGAGGTTACAACCGCCTTTCCTTGCCCTGTCCTACCACCCTGAAAAATAAGTGTAGACCAAACTGTCACTACCACAACTACTTCCACTTCCAACCTATCACTGTCAACCTGTCACTGTCACTGTCTCATCAACCTGACACTGCCACTGTCATTGTCCCATCAACCAAATTGTCATTGTCATAGATATACCATCATCAACCTTTCACCACCATTGATTCTCAATCATCAATGAAACCAAATCCATGATCACCAATAACACCTCTCAATCATATGCTCAACATCACCAACACATGCCTCTACCAAGCATGTACCAAGATCACCAACATACCATCACATGATATGTGTCTCAACTATGCATATCAACATGTACCATACCATTTACATCACCCATGTACATCAACCTATACCATACCATGTACATCAACCTATACCATATCATGTACATGAACCATGTACATCAACATGTACCATATCATGCATGTACCAAAAACTGTACCATATCATGCATGTACTAAAACATGTACCATACCATGTACGCCAACCATGTGCCATCTCATGCATAAACCATGTACCATATCATGTGCATCATAAGATATCATCAATGAAGTTCCTCAAGCATAACCAAGATAGCCACAATACTAAGATACCAATATAGCCAAGATTCGCTACTAATCAATGTACCATAACAACATGTGCCAACATCACCAAGACATGCACCTCATACATGTATCAAGACAAGCACCTCAAGAATATACCTATGCCTCAACAAGATACCAAAGGCATGACCATAACACCATTAATATGTAACCAATATGTACCTCAAACCATGTGCCTCAAGAATGTGCCAAAATTCATAAACAATGTACCAAGAGTGTAACACACCCACCCGGCCACCACTCAGGTCATGTCACATCAATGACACTTATCTTGCCACTAGTTTTGATAACATATTATAGCATCCCCATCCTTCATCTGGGCTAGGACACATAGAATTTCATGAACTGTATACATAATTTAAAACATAAAAATACTCTGCAAATTTATAGATTCATGTGGAATAACACTAAAAATACACATCCAACATACACAAGGAAAAACCCATAAAGATAAATTCATAAAGAATAATGTAGCAAGTAAATTAACACACAATTGATACTTCTCTTTGATAAATGACCACCAATTGTGTGTGGACCTTCCACGATCCTCCCAACCTTAGACCATGCTGCTCAGAACTCTTAGCAGTGGGTCACCCCTGAGCTGGGACTAAACTCCACCTAGGTAAAGGGATTCCTAACTAGGATGATGTATCTCAAACAATAGGAACAACTTCGTCAGGTGCCTACTCAAACTAACATTTCATAGTATCTCATTCCTCACATGTTTGTCCCACCTGAGGAAGTGTGCCCCTTCTCTGCTCAACAGTCTTTTAGTTGCCCCACTTCCCTTCTAGATCTTCAACAATAAGTCAGACAGGAAGTATCATAGCATTGTAGTTGTAGTTGGGCTCCCTTAAGAAATCAATTACCAACAATTCTCTCACCTTAAGAGAGTTTCTCACATGTCTAACAAACCGCCTCTTCAATCCACGGGCCTGAGAACTCGCTACTTCAGTCCAACACTTAAGTCAACCAAGTGCAAGTAATGGCAGAAACAACATTGATGTTAGAGGGTAGGTGATGCCAGCAACAAATTTCAGATAAGGTGAAATACTGGCTCAGGTAAGGTACAAGGCATTGCTCATAATAGAAAGTACGCTTTACTGTTGATAACAGGAAATGTATGAGGTAGATGAAGGAGTGCGTGTAGGATCCAAAGGTAATATTCCTGGAGTGAAAGCATGTACCAAGATCACCAACATACCATCACATGATATGTGTCTCAACCATATATATCAACATGTACCATACCATTTACATCACCCATGTACATCAACCTATACCATACCATGTACATCAACCTATATCATATCATGTACATGAACCATGTACATCAACATGTACCATATCATGCATGTACCAAAAACTATACCATATCATGCATGTACTAAAACATGTACCATACCATGTACACCAACCATGTGTCATCTCATGCATAAACCATGTACCATATCATGTGCATCATAATATATCATCAATGAAGTTCTTCAAGCATAACCAAGATAGCCATAATACTAAGATACCAATATAGCCAAGATTCGCTACAAATCAATGTACCATAACAACATGTGCCGACATCACCAAGACATGCACCTCATACATGTATCAAGACAAGCACCTCAAGAATATACCTATGCCTCAACAATATACCAAAGGCATGACCATAACACCATTAATATGTAACCAATATGTACCTCAAACCATGTGCCTCAAGAATGTGCCAACATTCATAAACAATGTACCAAGAGTGTAACACACTCACCCGGTCACCACTTAGGTCATGTCGCATCACTGACACTTATCTTGCCACTAGTTTTGATAACATATTATAGTATCCCCATCCTTCATCTGGGCTTGGACACATAGAATTTCATGAACTATATACATAATTTAAAACATACAAATACTCTGCAAATTTATAGATTCATGTGGAATAACACTAAACATACACATCCAGCATACACAAGGAAAAACCCATAAAGATAAATGCATAAGGAATAATGTAGCAAGTGAATTAACACACAATTGATACTCATCTTTGATAAATGACCACCAACTGTGTGCGGACCTTCCACAATCCTCCCAACCTTAGACCATGCTGCTCAGAACTCTTAGCAGTGGGTCACCCCCGAGATGGGACTAAACTCCACCTGGGTA
>CBVK0100268293.1:0-12773 GCA_900067695.1 Picea abies
TGGGAGGAATAGGATTGTTTAAAGGAAAGATGATAATCCTATGTGGAAGACTTACTCATGTACCTATGAGTGCTCATGAAACATCGACAGTAGAAGAATTCAAGGTCATTAAGTTTCTTGAGAACAATGCTCCTTTTTCACTTTTGTTAGGAAAGACTTGGATTGAGAGAGATCAAATCTGAAGGAAAGAAGAAGAGGAAGCTATAGATCATAAAAAGAAATAATTAAGGGATTTCATGGCTAGGAGAATAGCGTGCTTAATAGAAGAACATGAGGACAATTCAAAGAAACCGAGGGTCGGAGACCTAGCCATCGAAGTTGAAAAAGTGAAAGAAGTATTAAAGAACCTATCCATGTAGGAGAGTAGAGAACCTACTCTAGAAATAGTAAGAGAAAAAGTATTACCCTTGAACCCTGTGAAAGACCCTCAGTAGTGAGAAGTTACTATGCTAAGAGGAGATAAGAACAATAATGGAAAGAGGAATACAGAGACACATATCATAGGAAAGAAAGAAAGAAATCTTGGTAATAGGAAAGCAAAGATAGAAAAATTGCAGGAGGTTCCAGAGAGGACTTCGTAGAAGGAAGGTTTGCAAAACTTGAACCTCGCTGGAATAGCAGAACAATGCACACTGGAACTTTTCCATGGAAAAGAAATATGACCATTGGAGGTGTCCCAATCATTAGAACGATGCTCTAGAATGACTAGAAACACAATTATTGTTGAAAATATCATCGTTGGACCATTGGGACTGCGCCATAATGGATGGAATTGTATTGATTGAGGCATTCCTGCCCGTTGGAGGAGTCTCTTATGACATTGTCTATTTAACCCATCGAATGTATTATCAGGGACATTTTTGCAAAGTCTAATTATCCAAACCCATAGAGAACTAATTGCTTTCACACAGTGTTTATTGAGACCTTGCCACCCGTTCTTCTTACCTTGAGAATTTGTCCACTTATCCAAGATATCTAATCTCGAGCGTGTATGTCAGGTAACCTTAGACCAGTGGAAAATTTTGTCAAAGATATTTTAATTGACCTCATGGATAAGAATTTCATGTCCATAGGAGTACAGGCCTCATCGATGAGAGGATTGAAAGCCTCAACATTGACTGCACGTTGATCTAGGCCATCCCAAACTACGATAGAGAAATGGAGCAAGCATCGCAATGACTTGGCGAATGCGAAGCTCATCCCATCGGTCCTTTCTGACTATATCCCACCTCTAGCTGGTGTGGTTAGTCATGACAGTGTCCTGAGGGACTTTGAATATACACTGATCACTACGTACCTCTCGAAGGGGATACGCATAGTTGGACTGTAGTTAGGACAGATTCTAATGCTAAATATCAGTGATTTAAACTTGGAAGACTGCAAGAATTATGGAATGCTCACACCACATAAGTACTTGGAAAATACAATAGGGAAGAATTCAAAGATAATCCCCCATCCATGGACCATGGACATCGCAATATCAACAATCCTTAATGTGATGAATATACCACACTTTGGCAAACATCAGGAGGTTAACTCGTGCATTAAACTCCTCCTATCATGCTACCATGGTGGTTACCTGTGGTTGGATAGGTGCATCACTGTATATCTGACATTGATCCACCGGATCACTGGATTGAGAATGAAAGGACCAAACCCTCAAGTTTTTTATGCAAGGAAGGTTGCAGATCACACCCTGGTGCAGAGAATAAAGGACACCTATGATGATGTGGAGAAAGGAAAGTGGGGCTAAAAGGTAGCCTCCATCCAAAATGGTGCAGTGTATCTAGCTTTCCAGTTGATCACTGGTAAGATCATCAGGAAGAATAGACCAATGTAGGTCACGGGGTTTGTTTTCAACCTCACAAGAAAATGAATTGAAGGTATGCAGATGAACTGGGCGACCTACCTCGTCAACCAGTTGGAGAAATATTGTCGTGAAGGGAAAGACCAGGGCTACAAATTTCACTTCAGCGAGTTGTTGATTCTCATTGCCTTCATCACTTGGGAGATGATGGAGGGAGAAACCTTCCCTGAAGTCGAGCCATCCGAACCACTGGCCACAAGGTTCACTACCCTCTGTTATTTGAGTGACATGGCAAAGCAATGTCATTCAATGTGGTGTTCCAAACCTATTACTTGCAGCTAAAGAGGGCCATTAAATCCTTCCCTCACATGACGCCAAATACACTTCATAGGTTTAGACCAATAGTGAAGTTTTGCGTTGACATGCACTTCATTTACATGATTACGTGCAGAGACAAACACAGGGAAGAGCTCCAGTCCTATTATAAACTCACTGAGGAATATATGGAGGAAACAACCAAGGAATGGCCTATAGAATTCCTTGTACCAATCGAACAGATAGAAATCTTCAACCCTAACCTCATTGGAAGTCTTGTAGTCACCTGGGAAGAGTATGATGAACTAGGTAGTAGTAATAAGAACAATAAGTAATAAGTACAGGAAATGCACAATGCATCAGAGGAGACTACACCAGATTCACCTGAAGAGGGAGGAGGTGACGAAGTAGAAAAAGAAGAGGATGAAGGGGAAGAAAACAAGTAGGAACAGGATGAAGTAACACCACCTAAATATCCCCTTATGGAGATAAATATATCCAAGAAAATAAATGTTTCTCCAAATAAACCCTCATCACGGAAGAAGTCATGCGCCAATAATCCCCACTTACAGACTATACCTATGGTGGATGATATTGACCTCATCATCGCAGCTGTATCAGATACTTCCGAGGACATTTTGTAGTGAAGTGAAGCCAAAAAGGAGACAATGTATGACAAGATCGAGGTGGATATCAAAAGGGTACAACATGCTCTTTATTCCAGTCCCACAATGTCTACTACACCGTTGTCATTAGGGGGCATAGAAGTAGGAGATGAGCCTGCCCAGCTACACAAAATAGCAGATGTGACAGAGGCTCACTTTCGTTGGGTTCAGGAAGAAAAAGACCAGGCCATAGAGGCATTGAAGAAAGAAAAGGAGGAAGCCCTAGAGCAGTTCTAGGTTTCCCAACAATAGAAAGGTGACCTCTAGGCGAAGTTTGCAGAGGATAGAGTGAATATCCATAAGGAAAAAGAACAACTACTCATGGAGCATATTGGAGTTAAAGAAGAAGTCACTAGAGAAATTCTCTTTGTGCCTGGCCTAGCACAAATGGAAGAGGAAACAACTGAGATCCAAGTGGGGAAGCTCGTTGAATCCATTCAGCAGCTTCAAGAAGGAGCATCAGAACTGGAATTGCAGGCAGTGTCGAGCATTCTGCAAGAAGTGTGAGATCAGAGGGAAGAAACTTCTTGGAGCATAGTCAAAAGAAACAAGGCATTGGTCTTAGAATGAAATAAACTCAACAATATAAGTTCATATACCTATGAGCACCTTGCAGAGGACCCAGAACTAAGGACATTGGAGTCACATCTCCAGGAAGCAAAGAAACAAATAACGACAGTATAGGCACAATTGAAGCTATTGTCAGTGGTCGAGAAGTTGAAAAGGTCACAAGAACAATGTGCAGTTAAACAACAAGTCCATGCCATCTAGAATAAATTCATGGAAGTGACCCAGAGACTTCATTCGATACAGGACGAATCCTACACACTTTTTGAAGAGATTGAGGGACAAGGCGCATAGCTAGAACAAGTGGTCACCATAGTGGAACAACGCTTGGAAGGACCTGTAATTGAGAAAATCATTCAGGAGTTTGCCAAGCAGAAGGCCCTGGGGAAAAAACAAGTCGAGGCAGCTCGAGAAAATATCAAGGCCTTCAAAGCAAAGTTTCCCATATTAGAGTGACTCGAGATGAGTCACAGGTGAGTGTTGGGGGCCTATTGGTCCTCAACCAAGTTTTGGAGAACCTTGGTAACGTTTGACCATTTTTGGGACTTCGACAAGCGAGTTGAAGATGGAGTGCCCAGGCGAAGCGAAGATCAAAGGATATCGCCCCCTTTTTGATGGATTTTTGGGTTTAGGGATTATGTAACAAGTATGGGTTTACCCATGTTGAGGCCCCATTTTTAAATGTATAAATAAGTAGCTAGGAATTGTAAGAAGTATCAGATCTAAGTCGGCTTGTGCAATATATGTAAAGGTTTCTAAGTGTGATTAGTTGTGAAGGCTTCATGCATACTATGTGTTGATAACTTGCAGAGTTAAGTGCAAGTGATTGTAATAAGGTTATGTGCATTTAAGAAGATTGAAAGAAGATAATAAATAAGACGAAGAGTTGGTGGGCATAGCCCCATGCTGGGCGTGAACCATGTATATCTGGTGTTTTGATTGCTTTGTGTTATTGATGTGATTTATTCTTAGTGTTGGATCTTTATGTATGTTATATGCATATGATGTAGTAGCTTAGTGCCTAAATGGTTAGATATACTTAGATCTTATTGAATACTGTGTTGTTATGTAATTAGGGTTTTTACCTGCGATGTGAATAAGGGTCAAAGACTAATGAACATTAATTGCTAAGTGATCTGTTAAGTATTGTGATCACAGATCTATGTCCCAGCTAGGTTTTAGACACTTGAGTCCTACAACCCCCCTGCCTATACCTCGGGTGAGTCTTCATCTGATTTGCAGGTGTTCCTAAAAGGGCCGATAGTTAGGGTTTTGTTGGTGCGATGTTGAAGCGTTGAACCTAGAGTTTGCCCTTGTGCCAACAATGCCCTGAGAATTATTTCTAAAGAATGGTGGATTAGTTCCCTTCTTCCTCTATTCCATCTTATTTTTATTCTTGTCTTCTCAATATTTTTGGAAAGTTGGTTTTCCTTTATGCTGAACATAAAGGAATTTATCCCTTCTTATAGTCTTCTCTAGTGTCTTGGGATCATCATATTGTATCTTATCATTGATAAATGATGGCAGCCCACTCAAATACCTCTGAATCTTAACTTCCTCATCCTTGATGAAAGAAACACACTTCATTAATTCTAAGAATCTCCTTTCATACTCATCTATCATCATACTGCCAAGCTTGAGTTCGAAGAATTCCTTCATTTTCTTATCATAGTATTGTTTGGTTAAGTACTTCTTTTGAAATTAACTCTTGAATTCCCTCCAAGTAACCTTATTTTCATCAATGTGCCGCACCTGCAAGAATTGGTCCCACCACATTGATGATTTTCCTTTGAGTTGATAGATGGAAATATTGGTCCCACCACATTGATGATTTTCCTTTGAGTTGATAGATGGAAATTATTCCTTCTTCTTGCGAGGAGTAGTTATGTAACTATCAGTACTTCCTCATGTCCAATAGTCAGGTCTCCATATCCTCATCCTTCTTGTGCTCGCCATCAAATGTAGGTGGTTTGATTTTATTCATTTATCCCTATAGTGCATCTAACACAGACCTTCTCTTATGCTTCCTAACATGAGATGGAATTGAGCTACTATTTTCCCTCCTAGTTTAATGCATTGGGGGGTGATGGTGATTCCTTCCAACACTTATTTTTCTTCTCCTCTAATCATGAGATCTATGACTCCATGATTTTCTTGACTCGGTCTCCTTATCCATATTCTTCTCTATGATGTATAATCTTACCTTCCACTTCAATCATATGTGACTGAAACTCAGCTTGTTTGTTATCTAGAATTGCATAGATCCTTGGTACATTTCTGCCCATGTCCTCCATTGTATCAACCTGTTGAATATTATGAACGATCCTCATTTTTTCAACTCTATGAGGACAATCCTGGTACATGTGGTCTCCCCCAGAACCCCAACATTGAATGGGTGGTTTCCTTGGTCTTTGCCCCATTGTCTCTGTCATTCTAGGTTCTTTAGAGGTTGGCTGTCCCTGAGAATTATTTTTGAAGAATGGTGGCTTGGTCCCCTTCTTTCTCTGGTCCATCTTACTTTCTTTTTGTCTTCCCACACCTTTTGGAAAGTTGGTCTTCCTCTGTGCTGATCATAAAGGCATTTATCTCTCCTTATTTTTTCCTCTAGTGTCTCGGGATCATCGTACTGTATCTTATCACTGATAAATGATGGCAATCCACTCAGGTACCTCTGAATCTTAACTTGTTCATCCTTGATGAAAGAAACATATTTCAGCAGCTCTAAAAACCTTCTTTCATATTCATTTATGGTCATACTCCCAAGCTTGAGTTCATCAAAGAACTCCTTCATTTTCTTATCATAGTAATGTTTGGTCAAGTATTTCTTTTGAAAATACCTCTTGAATTCCCTCAAAGTAACCTTCTTCTCATCAAGGTGTTGCACCTACACAAATTGGTCCCACCACATTGATGCTTTTCCTTTGAGTTGATAGATGACAATTCTTCCTTCTGCTTATGAGGAGTAGTTATGTAACTGGAAGTACTTCCTCCTGCCCAACAACTAGGTGTTTGCATCCTCATCCTTCTTGTGTTCACCATCAAATGTAGGAGGTTTGATCTTATTCATCTCTCCTTGTAGCTCATCTTCCCCAGACCTCCTCTTATGCTTCCTAATAGGAGATGGACTTGAACTAGTGTGTGCTCTCCTAGTTGAATGCCTTGGGGAGTGATGGTGATGCCTGCCAATACTTGTTCTTCTTCTCTCATCATGAGATCTGTGACTCCCTGATTTGCTTGACTCAGTCTCCTTATCCATCTTCTTCTCTATTCTGTCCAAGCTCTGCATTAACTTAAAGTTGAAGCCTTCTTGCTGCTCCTTGGCTTTCATAAGCCTCTCATTATAACTTTGGACATCCTTTTGCAGACTTTTTATGGTCTCTACCAAGTTCATGCTTTCCTCCTTGCCTTCTCCATGTCCAATTGAATTTGTACCTTTATTACCCATACATACATACATCCCTATGATATATTATTCATGGTTGTAAGAAATCTATACATCTTCCATGCCTTCCATGATTCTGAACTCTATGCTAAAACTTTTCCAATCTAAATGTTGTTACTTTGCAAAATGTGTAGACAACAAGATTTGTTAAACTAAAACATTTAACAAATTCATGAAAAATATGTACAATGTTTTTCCAATAATGCATCATAATTATTTCTTCTGGTTCCTTACAAACTTAACTTCCCAAATCAATTTTCTGGGTGGATATATAGATTCCTCTATCTAAGACCTTTTCAATGACTTCTCCTTTGCTCAATTCCGAGTCTTGAGTAGAAAGTTATGACCATTTGACTATTACCCGAGAATTCCTTTTGTTCACACCTTAACCAAGTGAAAATATGAACTTTATTTGTGATTATTTGTAACTTCTCTTTTTTGAGTTTTTATATTATCCCAACTGGGTTCCTTCATCATCATAATTTGGACAATATTTCCAATTTTCACCTCTTCTTGGGTTATGTGCTGCTAGATACATCCTGTTGAAGTTTCAGACCAATTAGTATTTTTTTTTGGCCATGAATACCACAGGTACCTTCTATTCCCTCTTAAACATTTTTAGCGTGCCTAGAATTTCAATTTAGATCCATTACTATGTTCTATTTTTCAAGAGATTTCCGTAGAATTATCCTATAACTCAATCTGATTCCAGAGTAAGAAGTTATGGCCTTCAGAAGTTAATTGGACCTTAAAATTTACTCTCCATTGTTCGGGCTGTAAATCACTCATCCTAAATCCATTTGACAAATGGGGTACACCACTAGAAAGATATAGTTGATCTCTTTGATTTTAGTTATAGAAAGCATGTGTTGGGCAAACTATTTTTGAGTAGCTAAAAACACTCTTTAGGGCCTCAAAAATGCCCTACAAAAACATAACCTTCAAAATACAAAACATTTCGTGGAAAATCACTTGTTTTCTACTGTTGTAGTCCACCAAATCGACTTCGTGCACACCAGTTCTAAATTATACACCCATACTTAGCATGAAAAATTCACAAAATTTAGCGTAATCACCGCACACCCATATCTAGTGTGCACAACATTTTGTGTCACACACCAATATTCTATGCACATTACAAGCTCCACACCATGCAACGCCAAGGTTTAGTGTGCTCACATCGTGCACCAATACACCCTATGCACCACCAATTCTACTTCTGCATGACATGAATATTTAATGTGCACACACTACATACTAACATTGCGCGTGCACCAAAAAATTTGCACTGCGCTTTGCCAACACTCAATGTGGATTCCTTGCACACCAATATTATGCGTGTGCCACAAGCTCTGTATTGTGCGATGCCAAATTCTAGTGTTCTCACCCACACAACAATATTATGAGTGCACCTTAAATTGTACATTGCATAGTGCCAAACTTTAGTGCACACCCCTGTGCATCATCATTTTTCCGTGCATCATGAGCTCTACACCGTGTAGTGCTAATTTTTAGTGTGCACACACATGCACCATTATTTTTCCACTCATCACCAAATTTGCACCACACAACACCATATTTTAGTGTGCACACACATGCACCATTAGTTTTATGCACATCACCAGTTTTGCACCGCGCAACACCAAATTTTAGTGCACATCTTCGCACACCATTATTTTTCCGTGTTTAGTTGATTTTTCCATAATTCTGAATCACGAACTTCATATTCATCTCTAGCCCATACAAGTTTGGTGTTGAATGAGATTATCTATATTTAAACTTCACATTACCATTTTTTATCTTGTAAATATAATTTGATCTTTGCATAGGAATTTTGACCTTTACCCATCGAATTCCTCCATAACTTTGTTGCAGAAATTGGGGATTTTTCCCAATTTTGTCCTAGGTGTCATGGTTGCTCTGTAAACTAAAAATTAAACCATCTATAGGCCCAAGTTTTCCCATTAGAAATTGAAATTACTTATTTTTAATTTCTGGGCTCGATTCTTCACATTACCCATGAGATTTCTCTCAATTTTAATGTAATAATTTAATCAAACAAGTTGCAGACATACTCCAAAAATTAATTCTATATGAATTTATGCTTCAACATTTTGCTAACTCAGCCCATATAGGCTCAATGTTGAAAAATGGGCTCTGATAGCACATTGTAGCATTCCCAGTCACCAACTAGGATATGCCACATAAAAATTCAAACTCTGATACTAATTTAAATCACAAAAATAGTCTAAAAATGCACAGGTTAAGAAAAAATAATAAAAAAATATGCATGCAACCTACAAAGGAAAAAACCATAAAAGAAAATGCATAAATATTATCGCAACACATGAATTAACAAAAAATTGACACTTATATTTTATTAAAAGAAAAACAACTATGTGTAGACCTTCCAGGTTCCTCCCATGCTTAATGCACACTATGCATACTCTCAGCAATGGATCACCCCTGAGTTGGCGATAAAATCCACCTAGGTAAAGGATTCCTAACTAGGCTAGGTACATCAGAAAGAAGGAAACTCAGTCACATGTGCTAAATAAAACTAACAACAGTCCCTCATTCCCCACTTGCCTGTCCCACCCCAGGAAGTGTGCCCCTTCATTTCTGAACAATCCCTTGGCTTCCCCACTTCCTTTTGGGGACTTCAATAATATGCCTGACAAGAAGTCTTAGAGACCTGTAGCTACAGTTTGACACCTTAGGGAATCAATTCCCAACAATTATGCCACCTGAAGAGAATGCTCACAAGCCTGACAACCCACCTCTTCAATATCCTACGACCCTGACAACCCGCTTCTTCAGTCCAGCTCCAAATCTAACTAGGGTACACGTACAATAACAACAAGGTACTGATGAAAGATGAGTCAGTGAAAGAATGTTGATAACATGATAGCAAAATGAATGAAGTCCAAACTATATGTATGCATGTTCCCAACTCCACACTTGTCATGTTGAGAACTACCTTAGGCCCACTTGTCCCCATCCTTAGAAGTTAGGATAAAATAATTATCCATACTTTATACTTTAATTAGGATAAAATAATTATCCATACTTTATACTTTAATGAATATTAATATACCATTCCATTGAGATTAATCCCCCCTAGATTAGCCCCTTATCCTTAAATTTTATCCCCCTTTCCCTATCTAGTCGAGTTTACCACCCCATACTCTTTTAATCGGTTGGTCGACATGAGTTATGTGTTTTCATTAATATTTGCATGTGGATACAAATTACAATTATGGTTTCTTGGCCATTTAACATCTATCTCTCCAGCCTAATAATGACACAGGAACTCTGGACTCAAAAAACATATACACAAAGGAACTCTAGCCCCAAAACCGCTTACTTCGTTGCACACACACTTACACAATGTGCGATACATTATGAAATGTGTGCACTTATTTCGTATGAGAATCCCACTCACTGACTCAATGAGTGCAGAATTAAACCAAAGACCTTGTACCATCAACTCACCAACTTATGTGTATAATTACATTTACATTTATAGTCAGTACCCATGACTCACTAGCCTACATGTTAATTTACATTTATATGTACAATTGGGGTTCAAACCAAGATGTTAATTTACATTTATATGTACAATTGGGGTTCAAACCAAGGGTATTACAAACATAGAGACACCATATTTAACGTGGTTCACCCAAGATGGGCTATGTCCATAATGATTGGATTCTTATATTATTATTCAGAATCATCCCTTACAAAAATATGTGCAGTACACTCATACATAATATCTTAGTTATACCTAAAAATTCCCTTTCCGTTTATGCATATAGTACACACTTATTTTTTCTTACTTGCTCGCATATTCTTCTCTCTTCAAAACTATCTATTACCCAAAACCCAAACATATTATAAAGTTACATTAGGTATTATCCCATTATCAATGGACCAAAATGCCTAATGAATTCTAATTGACTTCCTTCCTTTGCACGTGTCGATCTTGAAAATTCGCTAACTATCTTCCTTCTTATGTACATGCTCCTGCATAGGTTCCAAAACTTATCCCAAAATTCTTGTCCCAATAGGCCCCCAACACTCACCTGTGGCTCATCCTGAGCTACTCAGTTCTTCTTTTGTGCTCCCTTTAGTGTCATAATAAGCTTCTCAAAAGTATCCTTTGCGGTTGCAACCTTTTCCTTTGCTTTCACTTCTTGAGCCAAAATTTCGTCTGTCGTCTTCACATTAATAGGGTTTTTCAACTTCTCTGGACTGTGCTACACTGCTTGCTTCACTATGCCTTGCACTGCCACAACTTCTTTTATCACTATGAAGGATTGGTCCTGTAGTGGATCCAACTTCTACATAAGATTTTGTTGCTCCACTCTGATTTGGTATATCTCTTGGTTCAACTTCCTATTCTCAATGATTGCATTCATCTGCTCTTTTGGTGGTAGAGTGTTCATTTTATATTTGATCTTTTGTGCCTTCTCCTGCGTATTTTGTAGCCTTTGTTCCAACACTTGTATCTATGCATTCTCCAACAATTGAGTCCATACTTGTGTTATTTCTCCATACAACTTTTCACATTCTTCATCCAAACTCCTAATTATTTCCACCGTCATTGCAACTATATTGTCCCTTTTCTCTCTTCCTTCACGTGGACTACATGGTGTTGTGCGTGCTTCCAAGTCAATAATATTTGCATGAAATACCTTAATAGCTTCACTTATTTTCATCACTTTCGCTTCCAATGGAGTATCTACTTCCAATGGTATCTATGGGAAATTGTTGCATACTTCCTACACTACATTTTTCAACCTTGATGCTCTTTATTTAGCCTCATCCCTCTCTTGCACTAGTCTACTATATTCGATGTGTAGTGCTGCATTGTTCTCACTCACTTTAGCCAAATCCATCATAGTCAACTCTGTGTGCAAATTAATTTCCCGTGTTACACTTTAATACAATTTGTATAACATGTTCATAGATAGTTGTGACAACACTAAGTCAATATGACTTACTGCCTTCATGTAACAATCATGTTTCCCCCAGCATGTAATTAATCATAATTTATTATTTCCATGAAATGGATTGAAAATATTGTAAATGTATTATTTTTTAATTGTAAACGTCGACAATTGACTGATGGGTGAAGCCTTAAAGTAATATCCATGATATCACTAGAGGAATGAGGGGAGGTTCTATTAATTAAAAAGACCCCAAGCCACCTTGGGAAAATATTAATTGGAAGCATCCAGATTATTTTCCCTTGGCCTATATAACAAGACATGTCAGTTAATGAGGAGGGGTTGGTAGTTGAACAACCAACCACCCCATTGAATGGAAGTATGGAGGGATGTCAAAAGGGGAAAGAAGCTGTCAACTAGAGGACAATAGGAAATATCACCATAGGTCCCAAGGATTGACCCAAAAGTTGCCTTCTCATAGAAGAAATAGAAGGATAGGTTGAGAGCCTGTCTAGGTCATGTGTGTAAGAAAAATCACATGGAGAGAGGCATGATTCCTAGATATGCACAGAGGGAGAACTAGAGGAGAGTTTGAGTCTCTTAGAAAGATAGTTGTTGAAAGAATGCACAATTGCATGCAATAGAAGGATCAAAGAAC
Source organism: Picea abies (assembly GCA_900067695.1). NCBI lineage: Eukaryota > Viridiplantae > Streptophyta > Pinopsida > Pinales > Pinaceae > Picea > Picea abies. Next base: position 12,407 of record CBVK0100268293.1, read on the forward strand.
CTATAGAAGGGTTCCGAGATGGAGCATGGAATACCTAAAACATGACCTGAGCTAAGGGGGCCGTGATATTAATGTTGGGAAGGCATTTGATAAAACACGAAGCATTTGATAAAACATGAAGAGGCCCAAGCTAGGTGAATGTAAGGGAAAATCTCTACTAAGAGTAGAGTGAAGGAGAGTGACCTTCAAATCTTGCTGAGAACCAGAGAGAGATTCCCTAGTGGTATCATGGCTTGGCATGGGGGTGGACAGAATGCTAATATTGAATGTATATGAGCCTACAGTTGGGTGGAAAGGTGAATACCCACAGTCAATTGGTCGACTATCAACTATAATAGATAAGTATTTCATAGACTCTGTGTAATTG
>CBVK0100268329.1:0-16953 GCA_900067695.1 Picea abies
GATCTCACTCTCGAGGTGTTAATCTATATGTCGCTTTGTTTGGCAGGCTTGCTCCTGGTATCAAGTCGATATGATGACTGGTAATTCTGATGGGTGACAATGATTTGACAGCTCATCCACCACTATATCAACGAAATAATCCAATAGTTTCTGAACTTCCTCAGGAAAATCATCCATTGATGTACTTGTAAGGATGACTTTGGGTTTCCTTACCACAAGAAACTGCATCTCCTTTTCTTCCTTGACTTCTTTCAGGAGTTCCTTCCCACTCATGAGAAGTATGTTGGTGTAGGATTCTTATTTCACTCTCTTATCCTCTATTGGAAGCAACATATGTGTTCTACCATTCTTCTCCAATGTATATTTATTTTTCCTCCCATCATGAATGGCATTTCTATCAAACTACCAAGGTATTCCTAACATAATATGGCATATGTCCATGGGAATTACATCGCATAGGATTTCATCTTTATAACCTCCTATTTTAATTTCAACCAAACATTGTTTAGTAATCATTACCTGGTGTCCTTTTTGCAACCATGAGACTTTGTATGGTCTTGGGTGTACAGTTGTCTTCAGCTCCAATTTCTCCACCATATCCATGGATACTAGCTTTTCAGTGCTCCCAGTTTCAACAATCACCTTGCATACTTTGTCCTTAGTCTTGCAAGTTGTCCTGAAGAGACTGTTTCTCTACACTGGTTTTTCAATTTCTGCCTTTGGTTTTAAGAGATTTTTTCTCAATATCAGGGATGCTCCATCATATGCTCCTTCTGCTTAAACATCTCCTTGTGCTTCTGAAATGTAAGCTTCTCCTCCTTCCTTCTTCTTCTCGGGACATTCCCAAGACATGTGCCCTGTCTTTCCATAGACATAACACCTTATTCCTCCTCTGCCTCTTCCTCTAGAAGAGTTTTTTCCACCATATTGTCTTCCTCTAGAAATTCCTCCTCTTTCTGAGGGATTGTGTGGCCTCTCGGTCTCATCCTTAGGCTTGTGCGCTCTATCCTGGGTAACTCCCCTACTTTTTTTTGGAGCTAGACTCTTAACCCTTCCTCGCTGGTTTTGTTTTCTGGCCAGCTTTTCCTTTGCCTTCAGTGCAAATTGATAAGCATCCTTGACAGTCCTAACTGACATCATGCTAAGCTCATCCTAGATTTCATATCTCAATCCATTTATATATCTAGTGAATTTTTCTCCATCTCCCTCCCTTTGTCCAGTTTTGATGTCCAACTGATAGAACTCCTTAGTGTACTCCTTAACCGTCATCCCCTTCTATCTCAAGTTCTGCAACTTTTTGAATATATTGATCTGATAGTCCTTGGGTATGAACTTAGCCTTCAACATGGATACCATTTTGTCCCAACTCTTTATCTTTTGTTTTCCTCTACTTCTCCTCTCAGCTTGCAGTTCGTCCCACCACAGTGTTGCATGCCCTTTTAGCCTGGTGACTACATGTTTCACCTTCTTTTCTCCATTAACATCCTCATAGTTGAAATGTTTATCCATGGATCTTATCCAATCCAACAGTTCCCCAGCATCTAGAGTTCCCTCATACATGGGAACCTCTATCTTAGTTTTGCCTCCCAATCTGGAAACTGCTCTCAACAAGCGTTCTTCGACAGCATCCTCTCCTGCAGCTTCTTCAACCTCAACCTCTTCACTTTATGAATCACTGACATCTCCAACATTAGGTGCTCTTCTCTGTGTTGCTTCCATTGTTTCCAATATTGCACGAAGTTCTCACATCTCCCTCTCTACAGCACAGTTGGCTAAAGGTGCCTCTCCTCATCTTCTTGGTGGCATTGTGTTGACTGTCTGTTACACACAGAGTACAACTTCAGGTTCTTTGTCTCCTCCTTTTCTCTTTTTATTTCACCTCAAGTCTACAGACAAAGAATTTATGCTCTGATACTACCTGATGCAGACCCTCTATCCCTCCTTAGGGTTGCGCAACCTCCTGGTCAGGACCTCTAATTCTGGAGCCAAAAATGGCCCTCCTAATTCTATGTTGGAACCTTTGTCACCAAGTCCACAGATCTGGTCTGTGTTTGGCCCACGCAAACTAGTGCTAGACCTAAGCTCTCACTCCTCATGACCATAGGCATGACCACGGGCTTACCCTGAAGGGTGCGTCACACTTCGGCATTTTAGGGTTTCTAATGCAACAATCCCCCTTTGTAGACCCCTCTAAGTCCCAAACCTCGATGGGCTAAGGAGGTTAGCTCGCCCCCCTTTTTTTTCAACTCATGTGACCACACCCTCGTGACCACCGACTCTGACACAAAGATCTTTCACGATTCATTGTTTCGGGAGTTTGGTTACAACGCTCCTCAACTCCTCCAGGTCACAATCACTGAAATCGCGATGACGCGAGATCTACGGCCCAGGTCTCCCCTTGACCAATGGCTATGATATTTCAGTGTTTCCCGTTTCGCGACTTCACACTTCCCGGAGTTGTTCACTCTTCCTTCTGATCACCAAAATCACAAAACCTCCCCTCACTGCAGATCAATGGCTCCAGGCCTCCGAAGATCTGACAGCTCAGATATTTTTAGGATTTCACCGGTCGAGAGTCTCGATTCTTCACAACTCCACTTGATCCAACAGCCAATAGGGTTTTGATGTTCCTCCTCGAGGTTTCTCCCCCGTCCATTCAAGTCTTCACAGGTTCTCCCTCCTGGTCATACGCAACTTAAATCTTATGTACTTGTCTTTGATCAGACAGGGGTTGATCCTCCACCGTGATCCAATGGGTGACAACGCTCCTCCTTCTAAGATTTTAATCTCTTAGACTTGGAATATTTCCTAAGTCCTCAAAGACTCAGCCTTCACTCTTCCTGGTAAGTAGGATCCTTGGATCTCGGTAACACTTATCTGAAGTGTTATTCCTCCTGAGCTTTGCCTTATATAGGCTTCGATTTCCCACGCACTCCTTGCACCTAAGGGGTCTCGATAAATCATATCCAAGTGGATTTATCACATATAAATTCCTCCTGACCTCCTTGCATTTCCCTCTAGCTCAATGCACACTTTGCAGAGCTTCAAATGAATGGAAACAACTAAAACTTAAAAAGAATTAACAGTTTCATTCACTTTCTCATAAAAATAGAAATGACAAGAAAAATGCAAACACAGTTCACACACCATGCATTTGGATCAAATTTCCCTCTGTTATATTCACAAGTGCCAAAATGGCTACAAAATACATTCAAGTTACAATAGCTTTGAAAGCTTGAGCTTTCTACTAACTTGCAGTTCTCTTACACTATACTCTCTCTCTGTATTGCAGCTAACCTTATCTGAATATACAAAACCTCTATTTAACTCAAGGGGATTTTTAGGGTTTTCCCTGCCTATTTATCTACTCTAACTTAATCTACTGACTATCCTAAATCAGTCTCAATCCAGAGCCATAGTGGAAACTCTTGCTCTACTTGAGAATTTCAAAACGTGCCTCAAAGAGTAAGTTTCAGCACTGGCTCAAGCGTGCCTCCAAAGTTTAAATTATGGCACTGAGTTAAGGTGAAATTCAAAATCAGATGCAACTGCCCACGTTGAAGTTCTAGAAGAGATCCAACGTGCTGAGTGGTCCTTCCCCTATGCGCTTGCCAACGATTTTCCTGCATCATAAATGGGACCCAAGACATAGGTGCCAGATTGAATATAACTCAAAAAAATTGTACACTTGTGAAGTATAAAAAGATGACAAATCAGAATCAATAGAATCAATAAATGAAGAAATGGCAAATTTCCAAACTGACACTTTGGAGATCATAGAAGAAAACAAACCAAGAATATCGCTTGCAACCATCACATGAATTACCCAACCACAAACTCTTAAATTAAAAGGACATATCAAAAATGATAATGTCACCATACCAATCGACACTAGAAGTACCCACAATTTCCTCGATATCAGGATTGCAAGGAAAATAAAATTATTTATATATCCAGTCCCAGACATGAAAGTAATGGTTGCAAACGACAAAAAAATTGGAAATGTCATAAAATTCCATAAGGTAAAACTCCAAATCCAATATTTCAATTTGGAATCAAAACTCTAGATCATCCCTCTGGGAGGAGTAGATGTGATTTTAAGAGTCCAATGGTTACAAACCTTGGGCACATACTCAGTCAATCACTAGGAATATTTCATCCAATTCAAGTGGCAAAGGAAAGTTTATAAATTATATGGTTTTCAACCTCCACAAGCATAGGTTGTGTCATCACAACAAATGGAAAAAATGATCTGAAAAGGAGCAACCACATACTTCATCCAATGCCACAACATAGAAATACAAGAATCAGAACAGGATGACTCCAGAACATCAGATGTCCAAGATCTAATTCAAAAACACAAGAAGGTATTTGAATACCTTCCCATGGAGTTACCACCTCAAATAAGAATTGAACATATAATTGAAGTTAAACCAGGATCAAGCCCAGTCAAGGTTAGACCGTATAGATACCCCCATCACTAGAAAACCAAGATAGAAAGATTAGTCCAAGACCTATTAAAATGTGGTGTCATCACGAAAAGAAGAAGTCCATATACAGCTCTAGTAGTGCTAGTTTGAAATAAAGATGGATCTTTTAGATTATGCATAGATTACCAAGGGATAAAAAAATAACAATTAAAAACAAATTTCCCATCCCATTTATTGACGAAATGTTGGATGAACTTCATGGAGCAAGATATTTTTCAAAACTTGATTTAAGATCCAGGCACTATCAGATTAGATTCAGACTAGAATATGTAGCCAAGACTTCCTTCCAGACACACAAAGGACACTACGAATTCAAGGTGATGCATTTTGGGATAACTAATGCGCCCACCACCTTCCAAGCGAAAATGAATGAATTATTTCACCCATACTTGCGGAAACATGTCTTAGTTTTATTCAATGATATCTTAGTGTACAGTAAAACATGGGAGGATCATATGAAGCATTTGGGACAATTGTTATCTCTTCTGGAAGAAAATTAATTCTATGCCAAAATATCAAAATGTACATTTGCCAAGAAGGAAGTAGAGTACCTTGGTTACATCATATCCAAAAAAGGAGTCAAGGTAGACACCAAGAAAATAAGGGCAATCAAAGAATGACCTAAACCCAAAAACATGTCCAAGTTAAGAGGATTTCTAGGATTGGCAGGATACTATCAAAGATTCATCAATAATTTTGCTCATTTAACCACCCCCTAACAAATATCCTTAAGAAAAACTCTTTCCAATGGAATTTGGAAGCACCAAAATGATTTCAAAACTTAAAAATTATTATGTCCACAACCCCGATATTAGCAACACCTGACTTCTCCAACCCTTTCATCATCGAGTGCGATGCATCAAGTTTTGGAATTGAAGCGGTATTGATGCAAGATGGGCACCCAATATCTTTCGAGAGTAAGAAACTAAATAAAACAGTATGCTTACAATCCACTTACAACAAGGAAATGTTTTCCATCATGCATGCACTAAAGAAATGGCACCAATATCTATTGGGAAGTAAGTTATTGATATGCATAGATCATAATATTCTCCAATACTTGTTACAACAAAAAACATTGTCAAACGAACAACACAAGTGGATATAGAAAATTGCCACGTTTGATATGGAAACTATACATAAAAGAGGAAAAGACAACATCGCGATTGATGCCCTATCATGAAAAGATGAAGAAACACAAGTTTTTGAAATATCAATAGCCATTCCATAATGGTTGGATGAAATTCGAACCGAGTATGCAAAAAAAGATAGAGACTTGCTCTGTAATCAACAATTTAAATAAATACCCTAAGTTCGAATGGAAGAACGACATCTTATAGTATAAAGGAAGAATCTACTGAAATACCAACTCAAGATTTAAATCCAAGGTTCTTCAATAATCTCATGATTGCCCAACTGCAGGTCATGTTGGATTTTTTAAAACATACTATAATGCGCGAAGATCATTTTTTTGGAAAGGGATGAGTGAAAATATTTGAAAATATGTAGAAGAATGTGATCTTTGTCAAAGGAACAAGAATGAAAATGTGTCAACCCCTAGGTTACTCCACCCGTTACACATTCCCAACCAATAATGGAAAGAAATTTCAATGGATTTAATTGAAGGACTAACCATATCCGATGGAAAAGATAAAATATTAGTAGTAGTAGACATATTAACCAAGTATGCACATTTTATTGGAGTAAGGAAAACAAATTCAACAAAAAAAACAGCTGAAATATTCTGTAAAAATATTTACAAACTACATGGGTTCCCTAATGTTATCGTTAGCGATAGAGATGCCAAATTTAAAGGGATTTTTTGGAGAGAATTTTGCAAACAAATCGAAACCTCTCTTAATATGAGCTCATCTTACCACCCTCAAAAACATGGTCAAACATAAGTTGTCACTAAATGTTTAGGCACCTATCTTCGTTGTTTTATCTCTGACAAACAAAATAAATGGTGTCAGTGGTTGCACCATGTTGAGTGGTGGTATAATTCCACTTATCACACATCAACTAAAATGACACCATTCAAAGCTCTTTATGGTTACAAACCTCCATATTGGAAGGAGTTGGCCAACCACATAAAAGTTGCGTCAGTAAAATACCATTTAGACGAAAGTCAAAAAATTGTTCAGTTACTCAAAGAAAACTTAACAGTTGCAAGGAATCGAATGAAGCAACAAGTTGATCAAAACCGAACAGAAAGAGAGTTCAAATTAGGAGAATGGGTATTTGTGAGACTTCAACCTTACAAACATTTATCCCTTAAACAACATGGGAAGAACAAATTGGCTCCAAAATTTTATGGACCATATCAAAAAAATAGAAAAATCAGTCGCATAGCTTACCAGTTGGATTTACCAGATAAAATTCGTATCCACAACGTTTTTCATGTATCATGTCTAAAGAGAGTCTTGAGGCAACAAAAAAAGGCGCAAACTATGCTTCCTATGTTGGATGAGGAAGGAATAATCATTTTAGATCCCAAATCCATTATCGCCACTCGAGAAAAGAGACTATGTTCTCTAGTAATCAAGGAATATTTGATTAAATGGAAAAATCCACTGGAAGAAGACACGGCATGGGAGTCAGAGCACTTTCGCCAGTTACATACTTCCTTACCATTGCTTTGAGGAAAAAGACAAATTTAAGGGAAGGGAAATGTTACAATAAATAAATAATGTAATATAAAGACATCAAAATAATAAATAAAGTAAAATAAAACATTAATGTAAAAAAAGGTCATGACTCTTCATAAAAACCATAAAGGGCATATATATAGGCAAGCCCTAGCTTTGTAATATCATAATTTTTATAATCAATTATTATCATATATCTTATTATGGATTCAGAGTGATGTTGTTCATTAAGAAACCCTTGTGTCTTCAATAGAGGATGGACAAGTGGGAGTAGGGATGTGGATAAGTAAAATAATGTATACTCATGGACTTGTGGACCCATGGTGAAATTTAGAATTTGACTAAGTGTTGGGGAGGTAAGGAGTTACGTGAAATATGAGAAAATGGAAATATGTTAAGTATAGAAATGACTAAGTATAGAATAGGTTAAGTATGGAAATGGTGTGGAAGATTGGAAAAATGTCTTAAGTATGGAGAGTAGAGTAAGGAGAGTAGTGAGGAAGGAGAGTAGAGTGGAAAGAAGAAAAACAAAGTAGAGTGGAAAGAAGGGAAAATGGATAATTATGGTGTGTAGAGAGTAAGAAAAATGGCTAAATATGTAAAGAATAGTAAGGAATGTGAGAGTACTTAGTAAAAATTTCAAAAATGGAAGGGAAAATTGGTAATGAAAAATGGTAATATATTGAGAATTTTACATTTTTTTTCAATTTCGTAAAACGATGGAAAAAGATAAGACATAGGGATACTTGGTGAGAAGATAGACATAAGAAATTTCCTTCTTTTAGTACCCTTTCTTTTCTTTCTCTTTTGTTTTAAAGAGAAACTATCCCTGTTAGACTTTCATGACGAAGAACTGCAAAAACTGAAGCTGATTGGAAACTTGTTGGGTCTTCACGATTAACAATTGAATATCTGTGGAACTTTCCGAGTTCAAAGAAATTTTTTTTTTGGTCTCTATTTGATGGGTGAAAACACATAAACACCTCTTCGAGGGGGAAACTTCCAACATAGCAGAGCTCAAGTACAAAATGATTCTCAAAACAAAACTTTTCCATGCTTTCTACTCCTATTTATACTATTTCAATATTCTACAGAACATTCTAGAGGAAGATCTTTCTAGAAGAAAAATCTTCTATTAATTATTCTTAAATTAGATGTGTTCACATTAATACACATGCCTTATTTACTAATGTCAACATTTATTACATATAAGACCATATTATTCTATCTACTTGAGGGGTTATAGAGGTTAGGACCCTAACAATATGGCACTTGGATCCAATCACTTTCTTTAAGCAGGAGACATGAAAAACTACATGGAGCTTAGAGTGACTAGGAAGGGATAATTTGTAATCCATGTTCCTAATGTTCTTGATGATTGTATATGGGCCATATAACTTTGGAGAAAGCTTCCAACAATGGTCTGCTTTGAGGGAAGTTTGCTTATATTATTGTAGATGAAGAAGAACCTAACCCCCTTCACCAAAATGGCATTCAGAACAACAATGATAAGCCCGTTTCTTCATTCGATTATGAAGCATGACCAAATTGAATTTGAGAGTGCATAAAATGTTAGCCCGAATTGTAAGGGTTCTATCAACCTATTAGACCTTGGAGACACTTGGCAGGTAAGATAATACAGAGGGGGTATTTTTACCATAGATTGCCTCAAAGGGATTCATGTGAGTGACACCATGGTAATTTGTATTTTACCACCATTCAACAAGGGGTAATCACTAATCCCATTAATATTGTGATTCAGATGTGAAGCACCACAAATTGAATTCCAAGAACTTGTTGACAACTTCATTTTGACCATCAGTTTGGGGATGATAGGCAGTACTGACATGCAATTGAGTTCCTATTGTGCTAGGAACTACAACCCTCCATTTTCTTGTAATCTACTTGCAAAACCCCTCTAATAAAATGGATCCCCTTGTATCTTCCGACTTTGAAATATCTTCAACTTGTATCTTCTTAATTGATTCTTCCCCTTGCTCTAAACATGCTCTTCAAGCTTCACTTCTCATCCAAGTTTGTATCTGTCAAATTGGAGCATTTGAGAAAATGTTTAAGTTAAAATTTTGATTTTCAGGCAAGTTAATAGAAACTCCCCTGATGTACATCGAAGGAGTTACCACCAACTCCTTCGATGTATATCATAGGAGATCCCTCCAACTATGCCAATGAGCTTCGAACAAATTTTATTTTCTTCGTCGAATGGCCTTTTCCCATCACGCAATTTTCCATCAAATCATCTGATGCATCAGATGAGTTACTTCCTTCTTCTCTAACGAGTATTGACACTTTTTGTGCCAATTTCTCTGATATACATCGTAGTACTTCCCACAAAGTCCTCTGATTCCTATCAGATAACTTTCAATCAACTCTGTCAGTTTATGTTCCACCCATTCACATTGATTTCCCAAGTTCACCCAAAACTTATAAATATGCGATCACCCTCGACCCTTATTGTTTCATTGAATGCTAAGGATAGGAGAGAAAGCCCCAAGCAAAGAAAAGATGAGCCTGGATCTCCTCACCCCCAACCAACCAACATCCTCCATGTGTCAGAAAAAATCTAGGTAGGACCTAACTCTATCTTGCATCCATGCTTTTTCTAGTTATCATTTCTAGGGTTAGGTATTTTAATTCCACCCTTTAGAACCAGATTTCCCAAGGCCTTCACAATGATAGTTCTCCACTTCTACCCATAGTTTACCCCCTTTCTCATCCTTGACTTCACCTCATTTATTTTCGCCTATATTATTTTCCACCCCCCCGAGGGCCATAGCCACCAGATCCATAGGATCACCCTTTGAAACCCATGAGTTCCACACACACTACCCGTGACCCTTTTCTTCCATAGATTGATAGCATCCAAAGTCAAAACCTCTCCCATGTTGCAAACCATAAAAGGAATTAACGGAAAACTCTTAACCAAAATGAGTAGTTCCAGACCTAAACTTTGACGGAGACCTCTCTTAATCCAATCATCTGACCTCAAAAATTGAACCAAACCCTATGCCAAAACCTGAATCCAACATAATTTCCATTTCTATTCAGAGGCTTCCATATGAAATTCTCCGCTCCCAATGAAGCTTTCACCATGAACTATCCCGATAGTTATCAATGAAGTTTATATAAACTTCCTTGAATCATGCTTTGACTTATCAGAGTACTTTGCACCAATCTCATCGATGTACTTAAGGTTCCATAAATGACCATCCCATTAACTTCCTTCATGGTAATATGATGAATTTCTATTAACTTACCTTATGATAATCAGAGTGATTTTTATCAACTTCTCTGATTTTCTTACAAAACTTTCTACATAATTAACCCAAACCCTTCGATAGTCATCGGAACAATCTGTAAGAACTGCTTCGATTTTAACCTTGTGAGCATATTTTAAACCAGTTTATTCTCTATCTCTCACCTAAGTCTCACCATGCCTTCTATTATACTCTCATCATTAGATAACGGCCTTCCACCTAGCATTATCTCAACCAAATCCTTGAGTACTTGAAGATACTTAGAAAAAATATTTTTATAGATCAATTATGTGTTTATTTACACTTATCACATCTCTACTTTGTAGGTTCATGCATGTCTCCGAGAAAGAAAACAATAAGCAAGGCATATGTCATTGAGGCCTCTGGTAGTGGCTGACAGATTGAATATGAAACAGACATTGTTGGGGCCATGCATGATGACACCTCTGGACTCCTAGGCAAGGAAGAAGATGCACTCAGATGGGGCGATGTGTATCAGATATTAAAAAAATAGAACTTCTTCACTTATTCCGAAGACTAGGATGAAATGAAGATTTTCAAGAACATCAGAAAGTCTAGAATATTTAGAGTAGCAACCTATGTTGTTGTGTTCCCTTGCGGTGACTCTATCACTTGGATACTGAAGCATGTAGATATGGGGAAAAAATATGTCTATAACTCTAGAAGGGAGCCCATAGCATTGTTTTGGCCTGAAGACTTAGCAAAATGCTATTATCTCAAGAAAAGGGGACTAAGAATATGGAAAAAAAACTTATGGCTGAGTTCAAACCCACAACCAAGGAGCTATGCCCTAGGTGGTACAATCCAGACAAGCAATTCAAACTTAGACCAAGGGGAGGGTACCCTACAACTGAGCTAGAGGAGGCCTTAATCAACATGTACACTCACCTGCACATGTTCCAAGACTTAGCTTCTATAATCATAGACCATCATAGCATGGTGCAAACCAAGATCACATAGTTCAACATTATCCAAGAGGGCATGATCATCATTTATACATGGATCGAAGAAAACTCAAATGCACCGGTAGAGCTTATCGTGTTGATGTTTCAGCATTGGACAAACTTTCTCCCAGATTGGTCATGCTGATTTGATCAAGGGATGATGATACATTCACTCATGGGGCCATGTTGATTTGGATAGTGGTGAATGGCCTAGGATGTTTATTTTTCTCTAGTTAGCAACATCGGGGAGACATTCTCCCATATTGGTCATGTTGATTTAACCAAGGGAGAATAATACATTCACTCACGGGGCCATGATGATTTGGTTAGTGGTGAATGGACAAGGTGTAGTCTTTCTCCTAGTAGTCATGCTAATTTGATGAGGAGTGATAAAGACTCGAGATGCTTTCACATTGCTTTCTCCAGGATGGAGTGATCTATTTTTTATAGGGCAAGTTTGACTTGTTTACAAGTCTAGTCTAATGTTGAATATGTAGGCTCAAGAGACCCCTTGTGATGATGGAATTCTCGCTAAATATACTCAACATTAGTGTTAATGTTTAATCCATTATTATAGATGTTTGCATTTCATTAGATAACAATAGCATAATCCAAGATCACTGAGAAATACACAATCACAAGAGACATAGAATTTATCCTAGGAAACCCTCTAGGAGAAGAAAATCCAGCAAAACTTCATTAATATAGATAGCCAATACAATGCCAAGAGATATCTTATGATAATATAGAAAGTCCTCTCCTGGTTATGCGCCACTCTCTCTCTCCTTCTTCTTCTCCAATAATAGATCAGAACTTGTCTCTCAAACTGAGCAAGTGAGTTGTGTCTAAGTGAGGTGCTAGCCTCCTTTATTTATACAAGTTTGGCATGTGTGAAGTGTCTCTTCACTGGCAGGGCTGACTTCTCAAATTGGTTGGGTAAACCCACCTTTATTATATTTCTAGGTCTCTTTAATATCTGTTGGGGCCAACTTCTTATTCTGCCTATTACAATTGTCTTTTGACCAATCTGCAAAAGGGGATTTGGTCCTATTACAATAATCGACATGATCAATCCACAATGGGGATTGATCCTATGAATAATGTATCAATAATAGTAATAATACTCTTTGCAGTTACATTATTTCAGCACTCCCCCTTAACAAGAAGGGTATTCTTTAGCAGGATCATGTGAGAGAGAGAGGACAACATCATCAATAGCATCAAGTGGGTGAGAGGACAGCATCATCAATATCATCTTGGAACACTGGCTAGTGTATCTATAAATCATCGGAAGTTTTCTTCATTGGCAGCATCGTCATTCTCAAAGGAATGCCATCATCATCTGCATCAATATGTATTAGTATAAAAACTGATACATCATCATCATCATAGCACAAGGCTGGCTCATCATAATACAAGATTGGCTTTACATCACAGCTGCCAAGTTGGAAGCTTAGTACTTGTCTCATCTCATCGTCTTGCTTTACGTCACATCACTCAAGCTGGAAGCAATATACTCGTCCTGCTTTGCGTCACAACCATCATGTTGGAAGTAGGATACTAGACTAGCTTTATGTCACAGCTATCCAGTCGGAAGCTCAGTGCTAGTCTCATCATATCATATTGCTTTACATCTGACAACTCGGTCAGAAGCAAGGAATGTCTCATCTTTCTTTACGTCTAACAACTCAGTCAGAAGAAAGGAACATCTCTTCTTTCTTTACATCTGACAACTTAGTTAGAAGCAAGGTACACATATCATCTTGCTTTACATCTGACAACTCGGTCAAAAGCAAGGAACATCACATCTTGCTTTACGTCTGACCACTGGGTCAGAAGCAAGGTACACATCTCATCTTTCTTTACATCTGACAACTCGGTCAAAAGAAAGGAACATCACATATTTCTTTACATCTGACAACTAGGTTAGAAGAAAGGAACATCACATCTTGCTTTACGTCTGACAACTAGGTCAGAAGCAAGGTACACATCTCATATTGCTTTACGTCTGAAAACTCGGTCAGAAGCAAGGAACATCGCATCTTGCTTTACGTCTCACAACTAGGTTAGAAGCAAGGAACATCACATCTTGCTTTACATCTGACAACTAGGTCAAAAGCAAGGAACATCACATCTACTCCCCCTTTCAAGGAAGGTCCTTTCGAACTATGCCAAGCTTATCTTGGAAGTACTCAAACTTCACATGAGATAGGGGCTTGGTCAACACGTCAGCAACATGTTCATCTGTGCTAATGTACTGGAGCTTCAAGGCTCCTCTCTGCACCATGTCACGAATGTAATGATAATGGACCTCTATGTGCTTCGACCTGCGTGGAATACAGGATTCTCTGTCATCTTTATTCAGCCCTGGTTGTCACATAAAATCACGGTTTCTCTCATCTCTAAGTCAAATAGGTCGGTCAACAACTTTCGAAGCCATATAGATTTCTAGCTAGCAGAACATGCAGCAATGTATTCTGCTTCCGTTGTGCTGAGAGAAATACTAGATTTCTTCCTACTCTGCCATGAGATCATAGCTAATCCCAAACTGAAACATCATCTTGAAGTGCTTTTCCTATCAGAAACACTTCCTGCCTAATCTGCATCAGTATATCCACTCAATGTGAAATCATGGTCTCCATCATAGCTGAGACCATAATCTATTGTACCTTTAAAGTACCTCATCACATGTTTTGTAGCCACTAGGTGAACACGTCTAGGTTCTACTAGAAACCGAATCAAGGTGTTCACGGCAAAACAAATTTCTTGTCTGGTGTTTGTCAGGTACATCAACGATCCAATAATTTGTCTATACAGTGTGGCATCAATCAATTTTGATGATGTATCGACCAGCAGCTTCAGCTTCACTTCCATGGGTGTATTCATGGGCTTGCATTCCAACATGTCGAATCTTTTCAAGATTTCAATCGTATACTTCCCTTGGTTAAGGAAGATCCGCTCAGGACTTTGCCATACCTCAAGACCTAGGGAATAATGCATTAGGCCAAGGTCTTTCATTTCAAATTCTGAGGCAAGTCTCTTTTTACATTCAGTGATGAGCTGTTAAGAATAAGTCATCCACATATAGCAGTAAGATTACTGCCTCATTATTCATGATTTTGAAGTAGAGATTTGAGTCTGCTTTATTCTTGGTAAAGCCTAAGCTCGTCAAGAAACTGTCTATACGACCATACCAAGCTCTAGGATCTTGCTTCAATCCGTATAAGGCTTTCTTCAATCTACAGACACGAGACTTCATGCCTTCAACCTCAAATCCTTGAGTTTTCTCTATATACACTTCCTCTTCGATAACACCATTTAGGAAAGTTGTCTTCACATCCATTTGCTGCAACTTCCACTTCATCTTAGTTGCAAGAGCTATGATGGTTCTGATTGAAGTGCATCTGGCCACAGGAGCGAATGTCTCTTCATAGTCAATTCCTTCCTTCTAGGAAAAGCCCCGAGCGACAAATCTTTCTTTATACTTCTCAATACTTCCATCAGCAACATGTTTTATTTTGAAGAGCCATCTGAAGGATACCACATATTTATTCTTTGGTCTGGGAACTATTTCCCATACTTCGTTCTTCATTATGGATTGGTATTCCTCTCTCATGGCATTTTCCCATTCTTTCCTCTGAATGGCTTCTTCAAAACAGGTATGCTCCTCTTCTAGGAGATCACACATCAAAGCCGTATAACTAGAGAATGGCTTTGGTCTTTTCACCTATCTCGTAGTTCCTTGGGGAACATCGTACTTCTCTCCATCTTGAATAAGCTCTCTAGCCCAAGATGGCTTTCTTTTATAGAGGATCGTCATCCGAGGAGGTTCTTTCACTTCTACTATATCATTGTCTTCTAGAAGTTTCTCATTAGGGGAAGTTACGACTTCCCTCACTGATTCTGCAGCTCTGGGAACCTCCCTCATTGCAATATTGGGTATTACGGGTTCCTCTTCATATACCTCTTCAAGATGGCATATTTTAGATTTATTGAGCATTTCATATTCATCAAAGGTCACATCCCTACTAATCTCAATGTGATGTTGACCTGGTATATAGATTTTAAAGGCCTTGGAGACCTCACAGTATCCCACAAATATTCTTTTCTTTCCTGAAGGGTCCAGCTTGTTTCTCTTTTCTTTAGGTATATGAATAAACATTGGACAGCCAAATATTTTGAGATGGCTTACCTCTGGCTTCTTTCCAGTGAACATCTCTTCCGGTGTCTTGAGCCCAAGTGCACTATGGGATAATCGGTTTTGCACATAAACAATTGCCATTGCTGATTTTTCCCATAAGCACATAGGAAGATCTTGATCATGGATCATAGTCTTCACAGCTTCCAGTATGGTTATGTTCTTTCGTTTAGCTACACCATTTTGTTGGGGATTATAGGGAGTAATGAGTTCCCTCTTGATCCCAACATATTTGCAGAAGTTCACAAATTCTTTTGAGGTATATTCTCCTCCATTATCTGACCTGAGTATCTTGATCTTTCTTTCATAAAGGTTTTTTATCAAGGCTTTGAATTCCTTGAACTTACTGAACACTTCATATTTAGTCTTCAAGAAATATATCCAGGTTTTATGAGAGTAATCATCAATGAATGATACATAATATACATACCTGCTAATAGAGGATGATGGCATTGGGCCACACAAATCAGAATGCATGAGTTCTAGGACTCCTTCTAACTTGATGTCCCTCTTCAGAAACGGGTTCTTGATATTCTTCCCTTGTGCACATCCATTGCATACGCCTTTATGGTCACCTTTGAGTTCTGTTAAACCTGTAACTTCTTTGCATATGTATGGTAGTGCCTTGTAGTTGATGTGGGCAAACCTTCTGTGCCAAATCTCATATGAGTCTTCAATGACGTGAGTCATGGAAGCCTCTTACTAACCCTTTAGTTTATATAAGCCATTTTCTTCATTTCCAATGATGATTGTTTCATTTAAGGTTTCTCCTTTATCCCACATAAGAACTTCTCCATCTATAAAGGAAACTCTGAAGCCTTTCTTTTCTAAAGCTGAAATGGAGAGTAGGTTCTTCTTCAAGCCTAGTACATATAGTACGTCCTTCATTTTTAGTGAATTCCCTGAATTCAGTTTATGGTTTGATTCTCCCACTCCCTTGATGGGATATTAGTAATCATCATCAAGTGTCACTTTCTGAGAAAACTTCTTTTCTAAGATACAAGAGAGAATATTTCTTTGTCTCGTCATGTGCTTGGATGCACCACTATCAATGAGCCAAGTGTATTCTCTAGGTGTTACAGATCCTGAGAGAGCCGAGATCAACACATGGTCTTTGATCTCCTCTCTTATCATCTTTGCTGGTGGCTCTTCATCTTCGACTACATGGGCATGGAGCCTCTTTTGTTTTCTCTTGTATTCTTCTCGTCTGGCTGGACAAAACTTCACAATGTGTCCCATCTTGTCACAATGATAGAATTGTACAGATGAGTAGTCTCTTTCCTTTCATTGTCCTCTCTTCTGAAATCTCCTTGGATGAGATTCTTTATGATTGAATTTATTTGATTGTTGAGGCTCTTTATGAGTCTCCTTTTGGAA
>CBVK0100268389.1:0-42422 GCA_900067695.1 Picea abies
TATGGACGGAGCCCCATTTTTGTAAATGCGTGGTCATATTATGAATCCATGTGCCCAGGTGCCTAGGCGGTTAAGGGCTGGCGTGCCCTTAACCGTCCTACGATTTGCACCATTGGCACGATTGCACCCGGTGCTAGGTTTTCACGCCTTATATTGCGTGTGAGCCAGGTTCATTTAACAAGGGTGCATTTTGTAGATGCAGAGACAACAAGCTTGAAGAGGAAGATTTCCAGGAGTCATAACTTCTTCGTTTTTCGACCGATTGAGGTGCCGAAAGAGCCCATATAGGGGTTTTTGGATGCTCTGAAGCCATTGGAGCAGTTAGAATAGAGTTTTACTGAAGGGAAACCAAGATAAATCCATTTTGATGCAAAGAAGCTTTTGAGGAGGAGACGCTGTTGGACCATTTCTGGGAGCTCCGGACGTCCGTTTTGCGTGCCGTTTTCTTTGCAGGGTTCTAGAGATCTGGAAGAACATGACCAGATCAGTCTTGTAGCCATTTGGCATTGCAGTGATGTAATTTTGAGCATTTGAATAGAAATCAAGAAGCCTCTCCCACAACGAAAAAGGCCCGGAGACGTAGGCAAAGTTGTGTCGAACTCCGTTATCAATCTGCGTGTTATGGTTTGCTGTCTATTATTTCATTTCAGATTTGCATATGTGTATATGGCTGTCATAATTCCTCTTCTTTCCTCATTCTTTCACTAAGTTTCTCAAATGGTTAATTAACGCATGCAAAATTAAAGCTCAACCATAAGTCATTAAAAGATCCTACGGATCAAGTGGTATCAGAGCTAGTTGACGTTTGGATTTGAGTTGCATGTTAACCAGGGAAAAGCTGCAGCGTGGTGAAGGCGAGCTTGTTGCGGAGAATCCATTAATTGGATTGAGAAAAAGAGATTCTCACAATGAGAAGATGGCATCGGAAGAAGGGATTTCTCAAGATGAGAAAGAGTTCCGAAAAACAATCCTTGCTATGTCGGAGATGGTGAAAGTCTTGTACGAAGATTACTTGGAACGGAAGCGACCAGTTTTGGGTAATTCTTCAAAGGGAAAAAGTGAAGAGGAAGAGGACCATCCTTAGATTCCTCCTTCACCTCCATCAACACCTCCTTCTTCTCCTTCTTCTTCANTCAAGTTCAAGTTCTAAATCTAGTGGAAAGAAAAATGTTCATAAGAATAAACATGAAATGCCATTGTTAAAACTTGATGTAAAATTTGAGTTGCCCATATATGATGGTGAAGTAAATGCAGAAAAACTTGATAACTGGATCAGGCAGATGGAGGTATACTGCAGTGTGCAACAGATCAAGGATGAGGCCACACGAATCAAGTTGGCATCTTTGAGACTTGCAGGTACAACTCTTATCTGGTGGCAGAGCAAGCTACAAAAAGGAACACAAAATGTGGGTAATGTATTTCCATCATGGAAGGATTTCATTTCTGCACTTAGGAAACAATTCTATCCATTGGGTTATAAAGAAAAATAAATAATTGAATGGCAATCTTTAAAACTAAGAAAAGGACAAACAGTGCAAGAATACACTGATGGATTTAGAAAAATGGCATTAATGTTAGACATTCCTTTGCAAACACAAGAAACCCTTAAGAAGTATATAGGAGGTTTGCCTGTGCATATTAGAAACACTGTTTTCATGTTTGGACCCACTAACCTTGATGAGGTTTCTATTCAAGCTACGTATATTGAAGCAGGGAAGGCAGGTGTGTTAGGGGAATCGTCGTCTTCGAGGAAAGAGGACAAGAGGAAAAGGCATGGCAATGGAAAGAGTGCAAATGCAGTAACAAAGAAGGAAGGAAAGCCCTCTTGCAAGCATTGCAAGAAAGAGGGACATGATGAGGACAGATGTTGGCAGTTGCATCCCGAGAAGAGGCCAAAGTGGTTCAAAGAAAAGAAGGGAATGCAAACAGTGGCAACGACATCAAAACCCACAGACTTGGGATCGGATTCAGGTGATGAGTCAAAGATTTCATTGGTTGGTATGACAGGTAAAAAAAATGGTGAAGAGATTGATTGTAGAAGCAATTTGTTTCATATAAGGGTATTCATGCGACACACTAAGATAGACACATTAATCGACAATGGATCTCAATCTAATCTAATCTCAAAAGAATTGGTTAAGAAATTGGGATTAAAAACACAAACTCATCATAAGCCTTACACACTTAAATGGATGAGCAATCATCATCAAATGCACATAACAAAACAATGCACAATCAAATTTGCAATTTCATCTAAGTATGTGGACGAAGTAACTTGTGATGTTGTGTCGTTAAGAGAATGTGGAATGATCTTAGGTAGTCCATACTTATTTGATCGTAAGGCAATCTTCTACAGGACAAAGAATCAATATCAATTCACTAAAGCAGGTCATGATTATGTGGTTCATGCTCATCATGTTAAAGCAAATAAAACACTTCAAACAACGGAACAATTAACAAAGGTAGTGCAAGCAAGCAATAAACCAATAATTGTTTCAAATGAAGTAATTGATCTTAAGCAAGAACAAGACATGGTTGTTGAATGGAAAATCAATCATAAGTTGCTTCAAGATAAGCTCATGTCATGCAAATACTTCAAGTATATCAGTTCATTTGCAGTCGTCTTTTTGATGCTATCATTAGCAATGTTTTCTACATGGATGATAGTGGCTTCAGTAAGATGTAACAGGGTTCAAATGGCTAACAATATACTGTCAGTTGTCATGATTGTGTTACAGTTGATCTTGATGAAACAGGTGCACAGGACAGAGTTCAAAGACAGAGAGCAAGACGGGTGGCTCATCCTGAGCTTGTTGACTGGTCAGTAACCTTTTGGGGACCAAAAGGTCTTATTGTGGGGAGGTGTGATCTGAAATCGGATCTAGAAGCTTGACAGGGCTTGAAAAATGCTCAAAAATTAAAGTGCTCGGAATGCGACGAAACCTGTGCCATTGCGTCCATCTCGTCTTCCTGATTCCGACGGTATATTTACTTTGTCAAACGGGCTTCGTATGGAGAAGATATTGTGTTCTGTCTGTCAAGTCAAACAGGCAAAAAAAAATGATGCTGACTGTACAGTCCGAACAGTCTGTACAAGCTGACGTGGTAGGTCCATACGACCGTACAGAAGTGACATGGCAATTTTTTGTTGGTTGACAGTTGTTGAATCAGATGCTGACACGTGGCGTTTAATTAGCAAGTGATTGGGTGCCATGTGGTCCAATCATGGGTTGCCACGTGGCACCCCGATATTGGTTATTGGTTGCTGTTTCAAAATTGAATTGGGTCCATGGGGGTCGAACCCCATACCTCCCCTTTAGGCTCTGTGCTTTGGTAGAGTGTGGGCTACCACTAGCCCACACCATATTCCTTGTAAACTACGTGTAAAATAATTTATTTAAGTTTATTTTATATGGTGGTTGGCGCAGGGGTCCGGGCTGGGGCTTAGCCCCAGCCCCCAGTCACGTTTGCATTACCATATGACTATGTATAATGGTTGGCGCATTTTAAAATTATGGTTTGAACGGTTCAAACGACCCGCCATGTGGCGTGGTATCATTTGCCTATGGACGGAGCCCCATTTTTGTAAATGCGCGGTCATATTATGAATCCATGTGCCGAGGTGCCTAGGCGGTTAGGGGCTGGCGCGCCCTTAACCATCCTACGGTTTGCACCGTTGGCGCGGTTGCACCCGGTGCTAGGTTTTCACGCCTTATATTGCGTGTGAGCCAGGTTCATTTAACAAGGGTGCATTTTGTAGATGCAGAGACAACAAGCTTAAAGAGGAAGATTTCTAGGAGTCATAACTTCTTCGTTTTTCGACCGATTGAGGTGACGAAAGAGCCCAGATAGGGGTTTTTGGACGCTCTGAAGCCATTGGAGCAGTCAGAACAGAGTTTTACTAAAGGAAAACCAAGATAAAGCCATTTTGACGCAGAGAAGCTTTTGAGGAGGAGACGCTGTCGGACCATTTCTGGGAGCTTCGAACGTCCGTTTTGCGTGCCGTTTTCTTTACAGGGTTCTAGAGATATAGAAGAACATGACCAGATCAGTCTTGTAGCCATTTGGCATTGTTGTGATGTACTTTTGAGCATTTGAACAGAAATCAAGAAGCCTCTCCCACAGAGAAAAAGGCCCGGAGACATAGGCAAAGTTGTGCCGAACTCCGTTATCAATCTGCATGTTATGGTTTGCTGTCTATTATTTCATTTTAGATCTGCATGTGTATATGGCTGTCATAATTCCTCTTCTTTCCTCATTCTTTCACTAAGTTTCTCAAATGGTTAATTAACGCATGCAAAATTAAAACTCAACCATAAGTCATTAAAAGATCCTACAGATCAATGCAAAGAGAGGCTTTGTGTAGAGGCCACATATGTGGCAATGACCTTCTGCTTACTATGAGCATGAATCACAAAGAAGATGAACTTTTTGGTCTGTGAGATTACCTTATTGCATTGCTTAGCAGAGATTAAAGAAATAGCAGTAGACGGCACTACCACTAGTATCCTGTACAATTGTCTACCCAAAGTAATAATAACACTGCAGGGTCTAGACTCATACACAACATGATGCTTCCACAAATATGATTTTCCTAAAATAAGATCACAAACTTTAAGGGGAGAAATATCACACAATACCTCATCTTTGAAAGGATTGATGTCGTAGGGAAGAAGACATTGTTAATACCTCATCTTTGAAAGGATTGATGTCGTAGGGAAGAAGACATTGTTGGTTGACACAAAGATATCTTCCTTGGCGAAGATAACCAATGGTGTAGGGATGCAAGTGCGGTGTCATTGGCAGGTCCAATCACTTGAAAACCTTTGCTGAAATCATGTTCTTCTGACTACTGCTATCGACAATGAAATGAAGCGGAGCCCCCTTTACCCACATTTGCGAGTGAAAGAGGAGTTCCCCTTCCTCTGGTTCTTCTGGTTTGCCTGGCCGAACTGTGGTGGTAGCGACAGTGGCATTGGGTTCAACATCGATAATCTACTTCCCTCCTTCAGGATTTGACTTGGAATCATAATCGACCTCTGACTCAGAAGCCTTTAGTTTGGCCATGAGTGATTGCTTGGAGCAACATTATTTGATGTTGTGCCAAGGGATTTTATGGTACTCACACCATTTTCTCGTGTCCTTCATCTTCTTATTGCCCTTCTTGTGTCGAGGCTTAGACTTGTTGTCTTGAGGGTGACTATCTTGAGTTGGTCCCTTTCTATGTGGGTTGGGGCCTCTTTTGCCCTGCTTTGGTTGTGAGGGGTTTGTAGATCCAAACTCTCGCCTTTTCCACTTAAATTTCTGCTCGATCTTGAAAACATGTCTACTATAACCCGTGCCCAATGAGGCGATGTATAGAAACTTCATTTATGTTTGAATGTATTTATGCAAACAACCACGATATTTGAGCACCAGATGACATTCATAGTCTTTGATACCCAATTTAGTGAGCAGGGCATGGAAAATATTGGTGAAATCTGGTACTGTCTGGTCCCTTTCTTGACATAAGGTGGTCCATCTGGTGTACTGGTCCGCGTAGCTTTCAACAGGGTAGTATTGTTCTATAATGGCGTCCCGGAAGGAATCCCATGTAAGGGCCACCACAAACATTGTATATTCCTCCACAACCCTTTGCTTAGAGTAAGTATCCCACCAGTCTTTAACATGGGGAATGACCTTGAGGAGTGCAAAAGTGATATTTTCCCTATCAGAAAAATTGTGGATCGAAAAATACCCTTCGGGCAGATTCAACCATTTATCTATAACATACGCATCTATCAGTCCTTCAAATAATGGAATATCAAAATTTACCTGTACCTTGAAGGGGGTTACATGGCCGCTTGATGAAGATGCTTGTCTTGTGGGCAGTTGTCGAAGGATCTGCGCGAAGTTGTCCATCATTTCGTTCCTTTGTTGTGCGAGGGATTATTTGAGAAACATTTTAATAGGATCTCCTACTCCATCATCTTTTTTTTCATCCCTCATGGGCTGTTGTCGGGCTCGATGCAACCGATCTTGCAATGGATTGATTGGTTTGAGTCCCAACTTATTCTACCTAGATCTCTTCGGGGACATGCACAAAGAAAAACAAATGAAGAGCAGACCGCTTTGATACCACTAATCTGGATTTAGGAGCGAAACGAATTAATTAACAGACTGAATACAATAAACACAGAGATATGAAGAATAACACATATATCCAGTGAACAATATCTTTTATTGAATAATGAAATAGGTTGAAACTATAAAATTGCAGAAGTGAAACACTTGCTCAAATGGTGGTAGCTATCTCCGAGAAGAGATGTGGCTGCTACACACATCCGTCTAAGTAGAATGAATTACAATGAGGCTCTAGAATGATCATGAATGCAAAAACCCTAGACATTCAAAAACCTAACCCTAGGATGTGAAATGTCAAAAGTCATGTGGGCCCCTATGGGTAAGTTGGTACCTCAACTTCCCGTGGTCGTAACATTTGCATACAACCTTTGTTTTCGGTGCATGATAGCCTGTTGGAAAGGTCTTTCAGAGAACTACACATTCTAACATCAAACTTTGACTCATTTTATAGTTTGACTATGGCAAGCCAAAAAAACACTGTTTAGGCCTCTAAAACAGCCCTGGAAGTACAACAAGATGTGCTAACATGAAAACATACAAAAAAATCCAGTTGGACTAGGTGAGAGGCCACCAATATCCACCTGGAAGATGTGTAGGGCTTCATAAAACCCCAGAAGTGTAGAACCCAAAATTACAAAGAAGTACAAAAGAACGTGCTAAACTAAAAGCAGACAAGAGGAGCTAGTTGGAATAGGTGGGTGGTCACCAATAGCCGACTGGATCAAGAGAAGATGCAACCACATGTGGGTTTCAGAGGGAAAAAGCCACAAGAAAGATTCAAACTGTATGGAGCTTGTCGTATGGACTTTCCGTACATATCCGTGGGTCATGTAAGGGAAAGTCGTAGATATCTGCGGGTCAAATAAGGGAAAATTGCGGATATTTGTGGGTCACAGAAGGACAAGTCGTGGAAGCCTTGGGAAACATGCCAGAATAGGTCATACATTAGCACAAGCATTTCCAGGTTTGTCTGCAGTGTATACTTTTCTTAGTGGGATATTATCCCTATTATGAGAGCCCTGATTTGACCTTAATAAAAACATCATTGGGATGGTTTTTTCTTTGGGGTTTTTCCAAGGGTTTACCCAAAAATATTGGTGTTTATGTGTGCTTGATTTGGTTTCCTTGTTTACGCTTTCACTACATGTTTAGTTGATTACTCAACTATGCTTTTAGTAGATAAAGTGATTTTATTTGAGCTAACTGTCAGGTGTTGAGTAGAGTGGTAAAAGATCAATATGGTATTTGTGCATACCAAGGGTTGAATCCGCTTGGAAAATTCAACATTATCAATTGAATAAAGAATGCGTTGCTCTTAATATCGCCACATTGTGCTATTAATTCATCTATAAAAATGGACCAAGAGACAATTAAATCCTTTTTTAATTCACAAAGCCATGGCTACTAGACAAATTGATCACATTCAAAATATAAGGATATAAGAGTTACCTTTTTAAAATTTGGCAGTTGGATGTAGATCAAAGAATTGCTCCATATGAAATATCCATGTTATAGGATCTTTACCATCAAATTTCTTGATATCGATCTTAGGAATTAAGTAGTTCCTTGGTCCGTAGTTGAACCCCTGATGATATGGATCTTGGAGTGATGAATGATAATGATTCTAGGACATAATCTTCATGTTCTCCAAGTGTGTTAAAATATTCCCCATATGTGATTGTCGTTTGTTGTAGAGGCATTTTGGATAAGTTTCGGGATCTGCACCAAAAGGAAGTCATAGGGTAAAAGGCGATTAGAATATGGACTAGAGAGTGCGATGGGAGTGGATGCTAAGGAGCGCGACAGAGCAACGTGATGAAGGTGGAAAATGGTTATAAACCATGGGGTTTTGGGACATTTTGTCCACTTTTGTAGTGAGTTTTGGGGGATATCATGTCCACTTTTGTAACGAGATTAGCTCTATTGGTATGTATAAATATGTAAGAAAGGAAATAGCGTGGGTGTGTGTGAGAGAGTGTGATGGTGCAAGCAAGTTGTGAATTCTTTTTGGTAAGAGAGTGGAGTGAAGGAAGACATCTGTAGTATGGCTGAGGAGTGAACTCGCACTATAGAAGAATGGCTAGGTAGGTTTGTGTTAAAAAACTAGGATCGCAAAGAAATAAAATAAAACAAATGTGGAAATAAAACACAGAAGATACACAATACAAAAGAGACATAGATATATGTGGTTCACCCAGTGTGGGCTACGTCTACCAGAGAAATTGCCAGGTCCTTCCTTTATTATTATCCAACAAATGAAGGGATACAACCTACAACACACCCATTGTAACTTCCTCTTCTTTATCTCATAGTCTCCTCTCTCAGAATACAATATTCACAATGATACATAGTCGCAATACATTTCCATCATAAAAGAGGGTTACCTTCTAGGGAAAAAAACCCTAACATAACTTCTACCATCAAATCTGCAACCTTATAATGAATGGTCCATATTTACTATGAAATTACAATATACATTTACAAGGAAAATTTTCCTTCAAGGGCTTCGCCCCTGAACCCTCGCCAGGGGTCCTCTTGCCCACAGACCCTGCAGGGGGGCAACCCCACCTTGCACTCCCCTACATCGAGGAGTGTACATTCTTTCGGGGTGAAAATTATTCATGGGGTATATACACGACTGAAAACAAAGACCTATGAATCAAGAATATAATCAAGCTCCACAACCAACAATATTTCACTTGGAGAATGATCTCAACAACTCCACCACTGTTGTATATGATGAAACATGATCCTTCTTGGACCTGGAAAATTTCTCATCTTCACCTTCATGCTTGAAGACCAACTAAAACTGAGGAGGAACTTGGTTTCTCTCTGGTTACTCCCTTTGTTAACATGTCTATAGGATTCTGGCTAGTGTGTATCTTTTCCAACTTCAAATGTCCATCTTCCAAAACAAATCATATGAAATGGTACTTGAGTTGTATATGCTTAGTCTTCAAATGGAAGGATGAGTTATTTGCAAGATGAATGACACTCTCACAGTCACAGTACAACCTTCTATTCTTCTGGTTCTTTCCCAATTCCTCCATAAACCTCTGTAACCAAATCATTTCTTTACTAGCCTCTAGAGCAACAACATACTCTGCTTCTATTGTTGAAAGTGAAACAACCTTTTGTAGTTTCGAAATCCAACTTACTGTTGTTCCACCTATAGTAAAAACATACCTTGTGGTGCTCCTCCTACTATCTTTATCACCTGCCATATATAGATCAGCATATCCATGTAGAACAATGTCTAAACCTCCAAAACATAATGCATGAGTAGCAGTACCTCTCAAATACTTGAGAATCCACTTTACCACCTCCCAATGTTCTTTACCTGGATTGTTCATATACCTACTCACAACTCCCATTGCATGTGCAATATCTGGTCTTGTGCAAACCCTTGAACCCCCGGACCCCCCAGCGAGGGGGATGGACCCCACAGACCCCACAGAAGGGGTAACCCCTCCCTACACTCTCCCGCGTGGAGAAGTGTACATTCTTCTAGGGTTTAAAGTCTTCATGGGGTATAAACACGGCTGAAAACAAAGAACTTTGAATCAGGAAGGTAATTAGGCTCCACAACCAATAGTTTGGGATGATAATAATAATAATAATAATCTATTTTTAAGGTCACGACCAAGCCAGACACCAAATTGGTGTAATTACTGTTGCATATCTTGTAGCGTGGTGTACAGTTGTAAGAAAGATATTAATGAATAATATAAGAAGCCAGTCGTTGTGGATGTAGCCCAATTTGGGTAAACTACGTAAATCTATGTGTTATGTTGTGTTTGCAATATATGTTGTTTCCTAGTTTATGTTGAATGTATGGATCGCATATGATGTTGTAATGTGGTGCATAGTTTATGTTTCATAACAAAGTAATTGTTAGCTATAAGAACTATTCACATGAGTAAAGGAACCGAATGATGCCTCACTTCCCCTCAGCATTGCAGAACCTTGGTTCCTACAACCCCCCTAGATGCCTCGGGTGAGACTTCACTTGCTATGTAGGTGATGTCGAAAGGACCAGTGTCTAAGGGTTTTGTTGGTAATTGAATGCTTAACCCCGTGTCTTCCCCCTGTGCGCCAATAAATGGTTTTGTTGTTGGGACCGAGAACTGTAATTGAGGGAAATATTTTGGAGGATAAATAGAGAAGAAATTGAAGAATGGATGGAAAGGAAGCAACGAGACTTTTCTAGAGAACATAATAAAAATCCAAGGATTAACGACGAACAATGGTTACAGAGGTATGTTTTCTCAGGTTTGCATAAAATTTTCTTTGGCGAATTTTTGATTATCTTGACTGAATGGTTAGGAAGTCTAGTAGAGAACGTGGGGAGATATAGAGCTAAAGCCTTGAGAAACTGGACCCCTAAACTGATCAGACAACTCATTACGGTAAGTAATAAGGTTTCTCATGCAATAGATTTATGGTTGAATAATATACTAGGGGGATATATTACTGAATTTGTAGTAGATTGTACCTAGTCCTATAGTGTCGTGGAGAGGGACTTCTTCAAGGGTCCGCACAAAATATATTTGAGTGCATTATCTACTTCGATAAAGATGTTACTGTGTGATAAGAATTTCATGAATATGGATTTTGATAGCTAAACACCTTCGCGCACATAGGGTAACTAGGGGATGACCGGAGGACGGTTTGAGAGTGGGAAGGATGAGTGCGAAGCGGATGGGTTGAGGATCCCGAGAGAAGACACTAACTTAGATGGAGAGATTGGATTACTACATTTTGGGAAAAGGTTTAGATACAATAAGAAGGAGACTGTGGTTGGAAAAGGAGAGCAACACATAGAATTCGAGGAAAGTGACCCCTGCACAGAGCTTCAGATCACAACGGACAAAGAAAGGAAAAGGAAAGAAGGAGACCCTCAGTAGACCCTCAGTACTACTCAATAGAAGAAAGTCCACTTAGATTGGAATTTGTGTTGAACCAATGACCCCTTTTGCATCATTAAGAATTGAAGCAGGAACCGAGAATTGTTCAAGAGCAATTGTAATAAGTGGAGGAAGCCAGAGTAATAGTTAGAATAGTTGGAAAAATACAACAAACCAGAGCCAATCAACATCACCAAAGGTAATTGCACCACCTACTACAATGGTGGGGGTATACCATACATTGAGAATGCCTGAGTTTCAGGGAACATGGTCGAACGACCTTGAGAAACATTTATTTCTGTGCGACACAATATGGACTGCGAAGAATGTCTAAGACAAGGCGACAAAAATTGCACAGTTGGCCATGACATTTAAAGGCAAAGCACTGTTATGGTATATGATGTTTTAGACAACTACACTGACTGATCAATCAAGAAATTTAGCAGAAAATGGACAAGCATTGCTAAAATAATTTAGGAAGCCAAAATTTGAATCTCAATATATTACCGAGCTAAAGGAAATTAAGCAAGTATAGAACAAGACAATGTGGGATTTCGAACAAAGATTTAAATATGTAATGGGTAGTTTAACCTTTCAGATTCCCGACGAACAACATCAGGAATGGTTTATAGCAGGCTTATTACCCCACATTTGTTGTTCGTTAACACAGTAGAAGGTCATGTCACAACCTGACACGTTGGAAATCATGATGAAATTAGAAGAATCTCCTATAGGAGATGGCACAGGTAGAGTCACAGTTGGTTGCGCTGAGAATTCAATTATCAGAGATAATGAAGGAAAAGGAGAAGCACGAACATGTTTGGTGTATAATATGAAAGACAAAAGGCCATAGAAAGGAAGAGTGTTCAGATTTCACACAATATAAGGCCACAGGAGAACCAAACCCGTTCGAAGGAGAAGTGGGGTACTACGAGATATGTAATATGTTGGGGTATCATTTGACTACTTGTCCCCTACTGTAAAAATATCTGAGTACCCCAAGAAATTTTTTCTGTAACTTTTGAAAATTGGTAGGACATGATGAGAAATACTGTTGCACATTCGACTTGATGAGAGAGCACACTTCAGATGCATACAGAATTCAGGAGAAAAATGTCACAGTAGAAGGAGGAATCCCATCGTATAACATTCTAAGGGGATTTAATCAGAGTGGACGTAGAGGTTTTGATAGAGGTCGAGGATTTGGTTGAGCAGGCAGAGGACTGCTAATATTTTATAGCTTCAATCAACCAGGACATTTAGCAAGAGATTTCCCAAATCCTTACACGACATGTATGTATTTCTATCAATTGAGAACATTTATCAAGAAGACTTTGCTCAATAGATAGCAAAGTGGCAAGTGGGATAGAATCGGAACCAACATCATAAACAACATTAGAACCATAACTTGCAAATGGTAGCCACTGAAGAACACGACAATCAACCAAAAGTAGCAACTTTTACATGCAGTGGAACGAGAACTGGGCCAAATGCGATAGATAAAGGAAAGGGAGTAGAAAAATGGATAAGAAAAGTAGTTGAGCCCATACTAACATTCAATCCGTAGGAAGAAAAAGAGACTTATTACCAAGCAAGGAAAGAAAAACTAGGGCCAGACTAGATAGCTTCAATGTTAAAGACAACACTCGTATATGATATGCCAATGGAGTAGGATCGCACTATTCCAGACAGACCAATCAAGAAGGTAAATACTTTGAAGTACTTTCTAAAAAGCTATTTAGAATTGATGCAGGATGAGACAACATTGAATACATTGCACAAGATGATTGATCAATTTACACAAGATAAAGAAGTACCTATAATGCAAAAGTAATGAACCAAGTCTTGTGTAAGAAGAGGACAAACAAAAAGTTCAGATTAAGTACACAGATAAGAGAACATGACATGGATAATGTCATCTTGGACTTAGGATTAGATGTGGTAAATGATGGGGAAATCAAAGCAAGTATGGTCGACTCTTTAGTTAAGGTTGGTTAACCATCATAAGCTAATACTAATTGAGAGACTGGTAGGAGTATCTATGAACATAGATGGAGTGCGCAGTGTAGCTAAATTTGAAGTCATCGAGATTGTGGATAACAACTAGCCATACCCCGCTTTGCTTGGAATATATTGGGCGTTTGACAATCAGAATATTATTAACCTGGACGAAAATAGAGATGGTTTTTGAAGGAGGAGGCTTAAAATTCACTGCGCCATTAGACCCTATGAAGGCAAGAAGATATGTGGAGCTCACAAGAAAGGAAACTGATAACTTATATAATATGATGACATGAATGGATGACTATGCCAATCCCACTGCATATGGTGCACTTAGTTGGAGAAGCATAAGCTCTTGCACATTAGACTCAGATGAAGGAATTGAACACTAGCAACACCGTTTTCATGAGGTATCGACCAGAAGGTGTGCACACATTACTCGCTCTTTGTGCTAGATCAGAATAGAGGTATGCGATACACCAAAGTTCGATGGATTAACTAAGGTAAGTTATTTTGTTAATGAATTTGAGCTATAGATACTTAAACAACACAAATTATTAGCTTTAGATGTTGCAATGAGAGTGACCCCAACGAGATAGTGGGAAACCCACAAGGAAGGGATAGAGGATTGGCAACATTGTAAAAGGTTGATACAAATCAGGTTTGGAACAGAGGATAATATTCTAAAGTATACATGTATGAACAACCTAAAAGACCATGTGGCATGATGTATGACAACTTGGAAGCAAGTTCCAAATCAGAAATGGATGCAAAGGTTCATACATATGTTAGAGGAAGTTCCCAGGAATTGGTACTCAGAGCTAGAAGTGCGCAGGGGAACAACGAACTGGGAGGAGATCATCTAAAACTTTAAGGTAACATTTACTTTTGAAGCTGAGTCAACTTTAGTTGGTGCAGTCTTACAAGTCATTAGAGGAAAAAATTTCATGGAAGAAGGACACGTAGAATTAGTACCTACATATAGTGCACACAAAGAGTCTACGACAACTCATGAATTATTGGAATGTTATAACATTACCGAGGATGAAAAATATGAAGAAGACCTAAGAAATGTACATGTATAAAAAATGGAAAGGGAACACGATGCAATAGGTCCAAAACTTGAATCTGACGCATACAGGAATCCCTTAAGAGTGCAAAAAGTGAACATTGGCACAGAGGAGAAGCCCAAGTTTGCAAACATTGGGGATTATTGGAATGATGAGACCATGGAAAAGATCTTATTGTGCGATTATCAAGATATTTTTCCAACCACATTTTCAGAGATTTGGATGGCCTTTCCATTTCCCTATGTAGACTTGAAGTCCCTTTTTGTACCTTCCAGGGCCAAAAAAATCATATTTTTCCACATATACGTGCCCTATCAGTTAGGCAACAAGCGTATACATAGGTTTCTCCACTATAGCCCGTGTACATTGGGTTTTGTGCTCAAAATTAAAAATTATGTTGGGTTTCCATGCCATGTCATGAGATCCATGATCCTTGACCTTCCATATACTGGAAACGCTCCGACTCGGCCTTTCAATTCCATTTGAAGGATATAAATTGAGCCATATCCAAGCCTTGAAGTAGAGAATTCAAATTTGAGAGAAAATATACTTTGGAGAAATTTCACTTCACATTGAGTCTGCATCCCTTTATCCTTGAAAGTTTGAACTGATTATTCAGCCCCCAAGCTCTTCCTTCTTTGTGATGGAGAACCTCATTGTCTCCTTTATATGAGCTTGTCATTGGTGGCGGATTGAAGTGGTGGAGGCCCACCTGGAGGGACTTAGTTTTTCGGTTCCGATATGTGTTGTTGCAGAAGTTTGTCACCTACATACTCTTGCTAATTATTTTAATAGAATACTCTTTTCCTATCTAATTGATATCTTGAAAATATTTGAATTATTATTCCATGGGCATATTTTTCATGAACATTAATGTATTATGCTAGTCTATATGCTAACACTATATATCACCATATGCTTGCGTATCTTGGTTGTTGAGGAAAAGTTGCAGGTATAAAGCTTTGAGTTGCATTCTCAATGATGGTCTTCATCAAATGTCCGAATGAGGTAGGCTCTCGGCCTTGTCTTGTTAGCATTTCATTTATATAGCATACTTGGGATTAGAGTTGATTTCTGTGTGTCATTCCTTCTGTTGTGGTTTACCCCAGGCCATAGAGAGATTTTCCTTGTAATAGAAGTGTATAACTGGGGAACTAGGCGAGATGAATATTCCGCTAAAACTAGATGCTAAACCAGTGAGACAGAGACCTTACAAATTAAATCCAAAGTATACAGAAAAAGTGAAAGTAGAACTTGAAAGGATAATATAAGCTGGTATAATTGAGCCCATCGTAGAATATGAATGGATAAGTCTAATGGTGCTTCACGATAAGAAGGAGGGGGGTATTATAATTTGTGAGACTT
The DNA here is from genome assembly GCA_900067695.1 of Picea abies. NCBI lineage: Eukaryota > Viridiplantae > Streptophyta > Pinopsida > Pinales > Pinaceae > Picea > Picea abies. Next base: position 15,467 of record CBVK0100268389.1, read on the forward strand.
GAGAAAATTGAATGATGCCTGCTTGGATGACCCATTCCTAACCCCCTTTACAGATGAAGTATTGGAAAACATAGGAGGACAGGAGGCCTATTCTCTCACCGATGAATTTTCAGGATACCATCAGATAAATATTTCACCAGAAGACAGACACAAGATGACATTTGTGATGGAGTGGGGAAGCTTCAAGTACATAGTGATGTCGTTTGGTTTAAATAATGCACCCGCTGTGTTTTCTAGATTAGGTCACTAGTAAATTACGGTCTTTTTGATCCGAAATAGGATCCAGAAGCCTGACAGGGCTTGAAAAATGCTCAAAAATGAAAGTGCTCAGAATCTGACGAAACCAATGCCATTGTGTCCGTCTCGTCTTCCTGATTCCGGTGGTATATTTACTTTGTCAAACGGGCTCCGTATGCGAAAGTTATCACGTTTTGATCGGAAGCCCAAACAGGTAAAAAGTCAAAGGTCAACTGGTCAAAAAGTCAATGCTGATGACATCAGCATGCTAACTGTGCAGGAGATGACATGGCACTCTCTAGCTGATGGTGATTTGGCAGGTTCGCTGACAAGGTAGACATGTGGCAGGCAACTGGACCAGTCAATAACTGACAAGTGGCATTAATCCGTCAAATGGGGAGATGCCACGTGGCCCAATCATGGGCAGCCACGTGGCACCTAGTCATCAGTTGAAGTGGCATGTTTCAAAAATTGTTTGGGGTCCATGGGATTTGAACTCATGACCACCACCAAGCCCAACACCTTAAGAAATGGTCTTTTGCCAATACACCAAATTATTGCTTATGATATAAAACTTACAATATGAAATATATTGCAAAGTATTGAATGGAGAGGGGCCAACGCTTAGCCCTTTGGGCTAGCGCTTGGCCATATGAACCCATATGACCCTGTCAAGGGGGCGCGCGCTGGGCAAAAGGGGGCTTATGCCCAAATTTAACTATAAAGTGGGTTTTGTAACTAATTTTTGAGTTTTAAATGTAATTAAGCCTATTTTTAATGGTTTTTGGGAGTTATTGGGTAGTTTTGGAGCCTAAATTTTGGGAGGAAGTTGGAGATGAGCAACTAACTTCCTAGCTATATAACCAAGGCATGTTTGAGGCCATAAGAGGGCATTCAGAACAAAATTATGCTGAAGAGAAGCCAAACAAAGTCATTTTGAGGCAGAGAAGCTTTTGAGGAGGAGACGCTGTCGGACCATTTCTGGGAGCTCCGTACATCCGTTTTGCGTGCTGTTTTCTTTGAAGGGTTCTAGAGATCTGGAAGAACATGACCAGATTAGTCTTGTATCCATTTGACATTGCAGCAATGTACTTTTGAGCATTTGAACAGAAATAAAGAAGCCTCCCCCACAGAGAAAAGGCCCGGAGACGTAGGCAAAGTTGTGCCAAACTCTGTTATCAATCTGCGTGTTATGGTTTGCTGTCTATTATTTCATTTCAGATATGCATATGTGTATATGGCTGTCATAATTCCTCTTCTTTCCTCATTCTTTCACTAAGTTTCTCAAATGGTTAATTAACGCATGCAAAATTAAAACTCAACCATAAGTCATAAAAAAATCCTAACGGATCACTTTTTGCGACGACCATTTCGATGCTCTTGTGACGTTATGTCGTGGATATTGCAACGAATCTTGGGCCCCTAAAACATCGCTTCATGTGCCACTGCAAGTGCGACGAACCTGAAATAACATCGTAAGAGTGACGACCCAAGAAGGTCGTCACAAGAGAGATGATCTACGGAGGTCATCGCAAGAGAGACGACTTACGATGCTTGTCACATGAGAGATACCCAATTGTCATCATTGCAAGAAGGACAACCAAAGATGATTGTCACAAGAATGACAACCAAGGATGATTGTCGCATGAATGACAAGCGAGGATGATCGTCGCAATAGAGACAACTGACCTATCCTAGTTTCTACAACGAAGAGTTCATCACAAGAGAGATGAACTATTCATATGATCGATGATCCTCTTCGTCGCAAGAGAAATGATGAATGGTCGATAGTTGCCGAAAACTATTCATACTATCGATGATCCTATTCATTTCAAGAGAAACGATGGATGGTCAATAGTTGCGACAAACTATTCATACTATTGACGATCCATGTCGTTGCAAGAGCGACGAAATATATCTATTTAAAAAAAAATATTAAATATTAATGCAAGAATGAGGTGTGTGGATGTTGGTATGGTCATTCTTTGCAAATATTCCATATGCATATCTTTTTTCTCTTGATGCAATCACTAGATTATGAAAAAAAAAGGTTATGAAGCTATTAAGAAAAACAAAAACAACAAGAAGTCATCACCAATATTAACTACCATTCATTCATAGGGAGACATATAAACAATATTTCATGCGAGTCCTAGAAAGATAAAAGAATATTTGCGAGTTCTTTTTGAAGATTTAATCATTTCAAGGTTTCTATAATATATAACCTATACAAAATCCTAGCAATTTTCGAGCAGAAAACAAATGTTTTAAAAAAAATCAATAAAAAGTCACAGAGACACTTGGATGGATAGAAGCAGAGAAAAAAGAAAAATAGAGAACAAGGAACTACATTATGTCACTTTACTTCGGCTCTTTCAATTTTCAAACTGTAGTAACAAATTTACAATGAAAAATAGAGAACAAGGAACTACATTATGTCACTTTACTTCATTTCTTTCAATTTTCCAACTACAGTAACAAATTTACAGTGCAAAAGAAGATGAAAAATTTAATCTGACATTTGACAAAAGTTATGATATACCACGCCAATAAATGATATACACATTTTTAGAATCCAGTTTTACCTTTCTAGCTAAACAAGTCCCTAGGAATAGGCGTGGAAACAAGGGTTGCATAGTGAGAGGACTTGTTTACCTTGCAATCCATCATAGTTAAGAATCAAAATCAGAAATATATAAAAGGGAAATGTCAAACTCTTCTTTAATATATTCATATCATTTGAAGAAGCAAACCCAATTATAAAATCTTGAGGAAATAGACTACTACAATTTGTAGGGATTTCAAAATAAGCTGGAACCTTTGGGAAGGCCTTTGATGAAACATACAAAAGATAAGTGGAAGAATCCATTTTTAGTAAGTCCTGACACCTTACATGTTAAAAGATAGCCACATTAAGTGGAAATCATAACTATGGAGTGAACACTATGCAATACAATAAGAGAATACTCTGAAATTGTATGTTGTGGCTTCAATTTTTTTCATTCTATATTTATATTATTTTTCTTTGTCATGGTCACGATATGCTTCAGTCACAAAAGATATAAAAAGTTACAAACACAAATGCATTCAAACCTCAGTGAATGTGTAGGGCAATTAAAGTGGAAAATAATTTCCAAAAAGCCTAACATATTGACATAAAAACATTAAGCATTTGGATGCAATGTGCATTGCATTGAAAAACAATAGAATTTATCCTTCAATTCTGTTATCACTCCGTAATTTCTCTAGGCTGAGAAAAGAAACCCAGAGGTAACCAAAAACCAACTTTAGAAAATAGAATCTAACCCTTCCAGTCTCAGAGAGGGATCTCTCCCAAATCAGTGACTGAAAGGATTGATTTGATTTTTGTTTCTTGAGGTTAGGTCCTTGGATTGTGAATAAATTTTTGGATGGGATTTGATGTTTCAGCCTGTGAGAAATCCATTGGGAATGGAGTCAAAAGTTTGAAGCTTATGAATATGTGGCTAATCTGTCAATTAATGGGAAAAGACTTGAGAGGCAAGATAGACACTAACTGTGTGCTGGTTTAATTTAAATGTCATTGTAGTAGAAAGGACAGAAGCAAAACATAAATCAATACTTTAGGAAATCATATTTTGAAATTTATTAAACTGTTTTAGCAGAAGAAAACACCATTGATATTCTAAACTATGCGACAGAGCATCGGCATGAAGAATTCTAAAACAATATTTTAAATTAATATCATTCAGATATGGAAAGAGAGCAATAAACTGAAAGAAGAACATACACTGAAGTGAACATGCTAGATAGTCATTGACACATGAATCTCTGAAGCAAGACTGGATCCTAGAAGCCTTGGATCACCCAACTTTATTAATTCTTCAGGAAAATATTATAGTACAAAGACTCTCAGAATACTCAATTCATCAAATTTTCTCCCAGTCTTTGTACATTATGTGTTACAATATTTATAAAAACCAATGAAATTTGGTTTGAAACCGATTTACAAAAATAAAGAAAACTAGTTTAGAAAATCAAGATCCTTGAGATATTTCAGTAGCTTTATCCTTATCTTCGCTCCTTTGACCTTGGTAGTATCTTAATCTGGTCGGTTGATGTCTAGACCCATACTCTATTGACAGTTGGATGGTCATTTACTAGGACCTGGAAAATTACATTTAGTTTTATCCAATATTACTATTTCCTTCCACTGTAATTCAGAAGGAATATCATAATCCATCATTTATTTTATTAAAATTTTCAAATCGATGCAAGAGGCATACGACATGAGAGGCATGCCAGATTTTATTATCTTAAATTTATTCAAAATTTCAAAATCCGTGGCTAACTTTTCTACCATAGTTTCCCCCTTTAAAACTTTATCTAAGTCTTCAAACCTAGAGCGATCCATCCTCGCTTGTGTCAAGAGTGCATTGTAGGCTTCCTGTTCATGTAACTTTCCCTTTCCATCCCAGAATGATGGAAGACCTTTGATAAATAGTTCTTCAAACAAATCCTTAAAATCTTGAACACTCCTTTCCAATTGGGCTTCTTTATTCTAGATTGAGTTCGAGAGGTTGTGCTTGGTTATGATTCTTCTAGACCATATTATCAAAACAGTTCTATATTTAACTCCAATTGTTTACAAACTTGATGAAGGAATTGTATTAAGGAGATTGATAACATTCTGGGCCCATTCTACTGGTCTTTTTGATAAAGTTTCATTAATAACTGTGCATCTCTGTTTAGCCAAAACTATAGTGTTGTCCTCATCATTAACAAAATTTAGACATGTCCTGAGTTTTGTAACCTCAACTGATATGGAGTCCCAGATGATCTGCTTGGCTCCTTGTAACAAACTTTTTCCTTTAAGCCTAGAGTTTAGCTTATTCACCTTTTCATGAAGAACTGCATTTTCCTTTTTAAGTTGTGATACTCTTTCATCCATTTTCTTTGCCTCTTGTTCCATTTTCTTGATATTCTCTTTAAATTTTTTGATTTCCCCATCCTTTAAGCTAGCATGAGACATTTCCTGGACAATGTCTTTAGTTCCTGATTCACTTTCAATAGTAGAGGGTGTAACATAGGTTACAACAGAAGAAAAATCTATGACTCTAGTTTCCATTTCTGTCTTTTCTTTTGACCATTCTAATTTTTTCCTTTTCCAGTTGCAGAAATTTAGCCTGAAAATCTAGTGATTTCTTCTTGAAATCTTCCTTTTCCTGTTCCATTGCTACAAGTTCTGCAGTCCATGGATGCTCTGTAACAGGAATTTTAAACTTTTTCTTAGGCTGTGAATCACTTTGTCTTTCTCATCCAACAAGACTTTCATTGCTTTGGGGCCATCAAATTCAAGTTCTTTATTTGAATCTGCCATGGTTTACTTGCTTCTTTTTCCTGCTTGAGCTGACCTTCAAGCTTGGCAACTAGTGATGTTAATTTTTCATTTTTCAAATTTAAATTTAAATAATCTAAATATAGCAGGTCATTAGCCTGCTTGTGGAATTGAACCTTATCCGAGGCACTGATTTTATCATACTTTATTTTGATCTTAGAGACCTTAACTTCTTTTGCTATGGCAATGTTGAATGTTTTCCTTTCTGTGTCTCTGACTGTGAATAATGAAGACTTGTGTTGGGAATCTTTCTTTACTTCAGACATTAGATTCTTGATCTCACTTAGTGATTCCTTTGTTTTTTCTGCATACCATTTAGATAAATCTTCCTTTGACTGGTAGGCTTCCTCTGAGGCTTGAGAAAATTAATATTTCTGGCTATGAAGGCTCCTGAACTACTTTCACTTTCCAACTGAGCTCTGGATTCAATTACACTTGTGCCAGTCTCCACCATGTCTAAACCTATTTTTTCTTGAGGCCCTTCATCCTCCAAGTATACATACTGCTATGTCTGGATGGTTTTCATTTTCTTTCTGGTAGTGTGTTCAGGGTCTATGTCCATTGCCTTTGATACAATCCCTTTACTCTATGTACTAGATTTTGGAACCTTAATTACCACCTTTGGAATACTCTGTTGTGTTGGTTCCTTTTGTACAGGGGATTCAACATCCACACATTCTTCAAGATTTACAAAATTCTCTAGGCCTTCAATAGGATCATGCTCATATGGAGCATTCTTGTTCATTTGCCTCCTTCTAGATATGATCCGATGAGGATGATATTTTTTACCTGGCATTTTTGCAAAAACTAAAGATTTGAGCTTTGCCTCAACATGTGCTAGAAATGTTCTGGATTTTACAATGAATGGGCCAATCACAAAAGAAAACTTCATATTGCATGCTCTATGATATTTGATGAAATATTTAGTTTCAGAGATGATTCTCTGTCTTATGAACTCTAGAGAAAAAATTTCGAGGGTCAAAAAGATGGGAAATAAATAATGAAACTCATGAAATCCATATACCCATATTACTGTAGAATTTTTTAAAAGGGTCCAATCTCCTACTCTGTCTTCTAGATTCTGCAGGTGAATTCTCACGTCTTCAATAAATCTGGGCAGTTTAACATTGAAAATCATCTAGTAGGCCTTTAACATGACTTTATTAATAAAAATTACTAAAGTCGTCCTGTTTCTTTCAATAGATATTGATTCTGCTTCAGGGATCTCTGCTTTGTTGCTAGTGAGAAAAATCTTCATCAGATATGTACGGTATCTAAAGTGTTTAAGAGAGTGGAAGTTCACTAGATGTTTGTGGATGGTATCAACTAGGAACTCATCAAAATTAATGCAGACAATTTGACCTGACTATGACTGGAAGAATTTGAACAAGAAACCTAACATGACCTCAACTATGAATCTATCACTGTCAAGACCTAAAACTTGACTTAACAAAGAGCAGAAACATTGAACCTCAATGACCATGATATCGATACTTAAGGGAAAATACCGACTTTGTGGGAACTGATCAAGCTTGATAGTCATTCTTAAAAATAAAGTTTTAATATCTCGTTGACACTCCCTATAGACTCTAATCATTTCTTCCTCATCAAGAGGTTCAAAAATCTCAAATAATGACTTATAAATTTTTAATGACTCCCTTACTGACACAACATCAATTTTACACAAGACTTTAGACCCCTTTTTATCAATTACAACTCTTTTTGACTCCGAGTATTGCTCTGCACACCATCCTATAAATTTGGGAAATTGAAAACAAAATTCGGTTGCATACATAATGAGAGAAGCTTGGACAGACTCCAAAAATGGAAAACCTTTCCCTCTAATGTCAGTTAAGTTACTTCTTAATTGAGAAATAGGGGCAACAATGAATTCAGGGTCACAAACATCATTATCTCTATCGATTAGGGTTTATTCATTATTTTCTAAGATTTGTTTAGATACTTCGAGCACGATGCGATCCATGGAAGCAAGAAAAAATACCCAGTAATGGTGATTATAATGGCATTGAGAATTCAAAATTAGGCTGAAGGTGACAATTGCAACAACTCCAATAGTTCCTGCTTTGATAAAGATAAAAAAAAAAAAGAAGTCACATCAAGTTTATAATATTCAACTTTTTAGACTGACAGGTTAGTGGTTTCAATGTAAACCACTTCGTGCTCCGCAATTTTCCCTGTGTTGACACGTCTTTACCTTCAAAACCCATGGTTTCCATTTCAAAACCAGTTTATGGAATTAACCTCCGTGCACTTTTCAGACCCACAATGCACACCAATCATTGATCTATCCCGATCGCAATCGTGACCATTGATATTTGATTTTTTTCCATCGACGCTATTTTAGAACTCCTTTTGGCCAATTTAAACCATTCTGCCATATTTAACATCCCTCCAGATGTGTTCCAAATCATTTCACATCTGTGCTAAAATTTAAAGCTATTTTTTCTGAACTTATTATGAAAATGAAAAATCATTACTGACTAACAAATTCCATGCGACGATAAATACAAGAATTTATTGTGAGGACACATTAATGGAAGAATCACGATGAAGATATTCCATGACATGGGACACATCAATGGAAACATCTAATTGTGTTTTCATTCCCAACTCATAGACATCATTGTTTTCATGTTTAATAGGATACAAATGCTTCTCTAAGATTCCATTACACATAAAATTGAACCCTAAAGCTTTGAAATGGAGGTTGGAACATGAGGTTATGATTCTCATAAGATTTTGATGTCAAACCTTTTGCAAGGAATTACACTCTACTTTAAAAATCTTCACAACCTTTTCATTTTGCAAAGAGAAAACCTTCATAGAAACAATCATCATATCATTCAAAATTCCTTTGTACGCTGATCCAAAACTATCCTTCCCCAACAAATTGGCCTCAATAAATCCATTAGTTGCTCTAGAAAGCTCTTGATATGATATACTTTCATGCTCTAATTTATGGGAAACAACTCGTGGGAAATCAAAGTTTTTGTGGATGGAAATTCCCTCTTTAGAGGAATTGCAAAAGTAGACAACATAATATAAAACCAATACCACCAAAAATTGGCAGTGATAATTTTCTCAAAACATCAAAATGACTTCTTGGTGCTGGACATGCTGTTAAGGAAAATACATGTGGACCACAAAGATCTAAATTTCCACTTAAGGATATGATAATGCTTTGATTTGTAGAAAATTCCCCTTTTGATATTTCTTCGTTGATATTGTTGAAAGATAAATTCAAATAGTGAAGCTCTTTCAACTTGTTGAGAGTAATTGGTATTGTCCTTGATAAGGAGTTATAAGAGAGATCCATGTCCATGAGATTTTGTAGATACCCAAGTGAATATGGAATGGAACCTTCTAAGAAATTGTTAGATAGATTCAATGATTTGAGTGTAATGCAACTTCCAAGTGCTGGTGGAATGACACCGGTTAATAGATTGGTAGAAATGTATATAGCTAAAGCATTTTCAAGTTTCTCTTTCTCTAGAGGTAAGGGTGGAATAATTTCCTTTGGTGCTAAAACAATACTCTACAAAAAAATAATAAATATTACAATAAATATCACATGAGAGTAATAAATGTCATAGGTGTGTATAGAGGTCATTGATGTAACACACTCAACCCCCTATCCACTTTTAGGCTGGTGGGATGTTTGATTTTCATCGTCTTGGAACTCATGATGAGTATTTAGGTTCAATGGTGCCTATGACTTGTAATTTATACTCGGAAGTTGTATCTATATCTCATTCATTTCAAATACTCTCTTGCATAATTATGGTTATTCTTATACTATGATATCCAAGGGATTAATTATACACAACCACAAAAAATCAAGTTGAAGTATTATATTAGTTGTGTGAATCATATGATGTGATGAACTAAAGGGAATTGTAAATGCTACATACTTGAGTGTGTTGGCATGTTTTACAGACATTGTAGGCTTGTCATTGATGGCAAGTACAACACTAAAGATGGCAGCAAACGTGAAAAGGATTGTAGGGAGGTCAATGATGATAAGATCAGAGTAAGCATCGATGAAAAACATGAACAAAGTAAGCTCAAGAGTAATTAGCGCAGAGTCGATCGCAATGCCTAATCTTGGGAGGAGAAGCGTCAGTAATCATTGGATCCCATTTAAATTCCCGAAAGAAGGAGGACCGTTAGATATGATTGTAGACAAGAAGAACACACCGAAGAGGAGGACAGATCTCAGGTGCCAGATCTAAGCATAAGTTCCGACCATCATTGGATCAGGGAGAACCTGCACATTCATTAAAGTGCAAGGAGAAGCGGGTATACAAAATCCCGAAAGAAGGAGGATCGTCCATCTACAGGTAGGACACGTGGACACAGATCAACATTTCGTCGACTGGAAAGTCAAAGGTATGAAATGATCCAGCCTTTCACCTCTCGAACTCGTGATATGTGAAATCGTGAAATAATCTCAACCATTAGATCGAGGCAAAATATGGACCGTTTATTAGGCACAATGAAGGCACGTGGAGTTGCGAAGTCTCGATAAAATCTTGACCATTGATCCAAGAGGGACGTGTGGCAGAAGATCAGAGCATGTCAAAGACTCCATTTCGAGGTTTCGTGAATTACGACTTGGAGAGGCAAGAAACAATACTACAGGAATGCTGAAATCGCGAAATGATCTGAGCCGTCAGATCAAGGGTTGATTGGGACCGTTGATCCCATGCCATTTCAGAGTTTCACGGATCAGTAGTTGGAAGCGTCAAGAACATTCACCACATGAATGCTGAAATCATGAAATGATCTGAGCTGTTGGTTCGAAGAGATCGTGGACCATCGATCCGACCCCCTTCGATGTATTGGAGACCGGGATTTCAGTTACTGGGAGATGGAGAAGTTAGAGACTCTCAACATCAGGAGTCCTGAAATGCCAAAAAATGAAATCTTGAAAAGCACTTTATGAACAAGCACTTGGTCATGGCCATGGTCATATAGAGGAAGGAGCTAGTGCAGAAAAGCTCCGTTTTAGAGTTTCGAAGATCACGACATGGACTGGTGAGACACTTGGCCACAAGAAAGCCAAAATGATGAAATTCGAAATAAAGGCAAGCTTATGAAGATCATTCAATGGTGTAAATGAAACTGAAGGAGATCAGAGGGATACTGTTGCACAACACAGTGAACCTGCCAGAAACCAGTGATGAGTTCTACGAGAGGACTCAAAGACACTTTGAGGTGATTGACAAAGGAGGTGAAGAGTCTTAAGAGATCAGCCAGTAGAACAAAGACTGTTCATGGAGGTGACTGACAAGTGGATGAGCGTTGAAGTTTGTAACTGAAGCAGAAAGTATAAGCTCAACTATGCTAGAGAAGGCGAAGAGTCTCGATTGCCAAAGAGGCTGAGGAATCTCAGCATGACATTCAGTTATGATGAACGCGTGGGAAAACTACCAGAAAAGTTGAAGGGTTACCATGATGATCAGACAAAGCACTCGAGATGTGGAAGAGATTAATGCAGTGTGAGCAGGAAGAGGCATGGTGTACATTGCATGCACAAGGTGTATAGAAGCTATAAGTACACGGAACAAAGAAGTGATGAGTTGGTTGTTGCTGAGGTGAAGTAATGCATGTGTGAAGAAGTAAAGGGGTGGTGCAGCAACTGAAATGGACAGGAAACAAAAGGTGCATTGAATGGGAATGACACACATAGCACAAAAGGTAGAAGAACAGAATGGGCAGTGGATGCATGCATGAAGACAGTGGGGAAGACTAAGTAGCAAAATCTTGTAGAACATTGATGAGACTGGTAAGCTGTTATTGAACACTATATCATTGTAATAGGTTTCAGTATTTCATATTCATAATCTAGGGTGGAAGGGAGGTTCTAGGGAGGACTGGTGTCCTAAGAGGTTCAAGTGGGTGCTTGAACACAGGGAGTAGTAGCTTCCTTCTAGTTGGTGCTAGAGAAACTAGGGAGTAGGTGCTTCCTTCTAGTTGGTGGAGAAACCAGGGAGTTGGTGCTTCCTTCTAGTGGGTGCTAGAGAAAACAGAGAGTTGGTGCTCTCAACAAGTTGCAGCTTGCAAAAATAGGGGTTGTAGCCTCACAATGAGTTGGTGCTTATATGTATGATAATGTAAAGAATGTAAATAATACTTATCATATAAAGAAGAAGAGGTTTTTACCCTGTATGGGTTTCCTCGGGAAATATTTGTCTCAGTGTCTCTCATATATGTGACTGATGATGAATGTGCCATTGTTTATTTCCCTACATTATTGTGATCATCATTGAGTGCTTTGTAAAGATTTTAAAAGAAGCATAATTGTTTAAGCACAGTAACAACTGATTCACCCCCCCTCTCAGTTGTCCAACAATTGGTATCAGAGCTGGCCCCTTTTATCTAAAGGTAGATCCTAGATCTTAAACATGTCAAGCCATGAAGGAAATTCAACCAACAAGGCCCCTCTATTCAATGGAACAAAATTTGCCTTCTGGAAAGTTAGAATGAGAACCTACATAATGGATTTAGGTGCAGATGTCTGGGATGTGGTAGATACTGGTTATGTAAAGCTAGTTGTGCTAGCTAATAAGGATGACAAACTAGAATTTAGCTTCAATGCTAAGGCTATGAATGCTATCTTGAGTGGGCTTGCAGAAGCAGAATTCGTAAAAGTTATGCATCTAGGAACTGCCAAAGAAATGTGGGACAAACTCATTAACAGTTATGAGGGTAATGAGAAGGTAAAGGATGCCAAGTTTCAAACCTACAGAATGTAGTTTGAACAACTGAAGATGAAGGAAGATGAAACTGTTGAAAAATACTTTCTTAGAGTAGAAGAAATGGTAAATGCAATGAAAGCACTTGGTGAAACAATTGAGGAACCTTCTTTAGTTCAGAAAATCTTGAGATCTCTCCCAGATAGGTTCAATCCGAAAGTATCTGCTATAGAAGAACTAAATGATCTAAAAACCTTGGATTTTGATCAACTTCTAGAAACATTGACTGCATATGAAATGAGAATAGTTAAAGATAAACCCACCTCTAGAGAAGCCTCATTTAAGGCAGACAAGAATGAGGATTATGAGCCCAATGAAATTGAAGCAAAATTTGTGAAGAGACTGAAGAAGGGATCAGGAAAATACAAAGGTAAACTACCTTTCAAATGCTTCAACTGTGGTAGGATAGGTCATTTTGAAAATAAATGTCCCCACAAAGAAAAGGATCAGACTTGTGATGATGAGGGGAAGTACAAACACATAAATTTCTTTAAAGAGAATAACTTTAAGAAGAAAAGTCTTTGCATAAACAATGATGATGATCCTTCAGATGATGAAGACAATGATTCATCTATTGAAGATAAACTAAATGACTTCATACTTATGGCCAAAGAGGACTATGATAATAACAACACATGGAGTGATGTTAATGAAGAAGAAGCTGTGGTTGACATGGAAGGAGAACTAATCAGTGCACTGGAAGAGATTGACAGACTAAGAATCAAGAACAGAAAGCAAGGACATTTGCTGATACAATTCAAGAAAGATGGTAAAGAACCTGATAAAGACCTTTTCCTACTAAAAGTAGAATTGAAAGAGGCAAAGAAAATCGAAGACATTCTGAAACAACAGTTATCAGAAAAGAAGGCAAGATGTGAAGCATTAGAACAAGAAGTAGTGAAAACTAGGAAAGAGATGGAGAAATTTCAAGCCTTGTACAATCAGAATCTGTCAAGTATCAAAGACTCAGAAGGATTAGCCACCATTTTGAATCAACAAAGGAATCCAAAGCTGAAAATTGGTTTAGGTTATGAAGAGGGATCAAGCAATGGTAAGCTAGGAAATGAAGAACCCATAAAGTTTGTCAAAAGTACAACCAATGACAATAACAAACCTGCAGAAACAAAGGAAGACAATCAGCCGCCCAGGATGAGTAAAGAAAAAGGTGCCAGGACTGAGTATGTAGAACAAAGAAACAATGCACTCTTTGCTGAAAGACGTCATCAACAAGGAAGAAATAGATTTGCTTAAAGAAGACAACCACTTTCCAGGTACAAAGAATTTTTCTATGGTTATTGCTTCTACTGTTCTAATTTTGGTCACAAAGCTGCAAATTGTTCCTTAAGACTTAGACATGAGCAATTAAGATTTCGAAGGAATAAATACTTCCCACAACAAATATTGATACAGCCAAGTAACAGACCTTCACAGACTGCACATTGCCAAATTAAGTTTAGGAACATACAACTAAGGAGGTCAAGGAATAATCAATAGTCAATAAGTAGATAACGCTGCAACAATAAGTTTGACCTATTGAACAGTGAAATTGAATGCTACATCTGTCATAACTATGGACATAAATCTATTGACTGTCGTTTAAGGAAATATGAACTAGATTCGAAATCCCCTACTGAAAATGTCAAGTTTTGGAAGAAGAAGGAAAGTGACAAGTGTGGATTAGTGTTGTCCGCTCAAAGAAAAATGAACCCTTGGTATATAGATAATGGATGCTCCAAACACATGATGGGAGACAAAGACAAGTTTCTATCTCTAAGTGAAAGCAAATTAGGAAACATAACCTTTGGAAATGATGCTCCAGGGAAAATAAAGGGCAAAAGGATGGTGAGCTTAAGTAATGGAAAAGGAAAAGACCAAGATGTTCTACTTGTAGATGGGCTGAAACATAATCTGCTCAGTGTAAGTCAAATGTGTGACAGAGGATGTGAAGTGGTGTTCACGTCCAAGGACTGCAAGATAAAATCTGTAACCTCAGGACAAGTGGTGGCCAAAGGCATAAGGACATAAAATAATGTATATGTGCTGAAAGAAAATAGAGAAGAATGTCATCTAAGCAAACATGATGAAACATGGTTATGGCATAGGAGACTTGAACATCTAAACTTTGACCACTTAATTAAACTCAAAAACCTCGAGGCAGTAAAAGATCTTCCGAGAATATCAAAGCCCCAAGATTCAATGTGTAAACCCTGTCAAGTAGGGAAGCAAAACATGACACAGTTTAAGTCCAAGAGCTTTACTTCAACAGAGAAACCACTCCAACTAGTTCATATGGATTTATGTGGACCATCAAGACAAGAAGGCACAGGGAAATAAAACTACTTCATGTTGATTATCGATGATTACTCCAGACTTACTTGGGTTGCCTTTCTAAAAAAAAAAGCTGAAGAATTTGAGAAGTCTAAAATATTTAAGGCTTTAATAGAAACTCAAACAGGCAAGAGGTTAAAGGCAGTAAGATCAGATCGGGGAGGAGAGTTTATGTCAAGAGACTTCAAGGAATTTTGTGATGAGCATGGGATCAAGAGAGAATACACAATCCCAAGAACTCCACAACAAAATGGAGTTGTTGAGAGGCAAAACAGATCAGTGCAGGAAATGGCCAGGTCGATGATGAATGAGAAGAACATTGGTCAAACCTACTGGGTAGAAGCAATACAGACAATAGTCCATGTGCTTAACAAAGCCCACCTCAGACCACAAAGTGACAAGACACCTTATGAATTATGGTTTGGAAGATTTGCCTCAATCAAACACTTCAGAGTCTTTGGGAGTAAATGCTACATAAAGAATAATGATGAGAACCTCAACAAATATGATGATAGGGCTAATGAAGGTATCTTCTTAGGGTATGCTACAAACAGTAAAGGATATAGATGCTATAATAAGAGGCTGCATAAAATGGTTGACTGTATTGATGTAAAAATTGATGAAGGAATCCCAGCAAGAGAGGTGTACAATAATGAGTCTTCTACAGAAGACACAACTAAAGCTGAAGATGAATAGGTCCAAGAATCAGAAAACGAAGACTCTAAATCAGATGAAGACTCAGACACTCAGACAGACTCAAATCAACAGTCAACTACAAATTCCTCCTCCGGAATCATTCAAAAGAATCATCCTGCAAGTCAGATAATTGGAGAAAAAGACAAAGGTGTACAAACCAGGAGAAAGCTAATAAAAAACACTGAACAATCTCATATAGATTTCATATCCATGCTAGAACCCAAGAATTTTAATGAAGCCAACAAATATGACCACTGGGTTAAAGCAATGAATGAAGAACTTGATCAGATTGAGAAAAACAATACGTGGGAGATGGTTCAAAGACCTGAAGGTAAAAACGTCATTGGCTCTAGATGGATCTTTAAGAATAAGTTGAATGAGCAAGGACAAGTTATCAGGAACAAAGAAAGGTTAGTCTGTAAAGGCTATGCTCAGATATAATGACTGGATTTTGATGAAACATTTGCGCCCGTCGCAAGATTAGAAGCTATCCGAATGTTTCTTGCCTATGCTTGTCATAAAAGGTTTAAAGTCTATCAAATGGATGTCAAGTCAGCTTTTCTAAATGGAGATTTAAGTGAAGAAGTCTATATGGAACAACCAGAGGGTTTGAAACTGTCTGATAACCCTGACTTAGTATGCAAGCTGAAGAAAGATTTATATGGGTTAAAACGAGCCCCTCGAGCCTGGTATCACAGACTTGATACATATCTCAAAGATAAAGGGTTCAAGAGAGGAACAACTGACAACAATCTGTATATTAAAACAGAGGATAATAATTTTCTCATTGTAATGGTCTATGTAGATGACACCATATTTGGATATAATAAGGATTCATTGGTACAATGGTTTGCTTCTGCCATGGAGTCTGAATTTGAAATGTTTATGATAGGAGAACTGTCATTTTTTCTTGGTCCGCAAATTACTCAGAGGTCCGAAGGGATGTTCATTTCTCAAGAAAAATATCTAAGAGAAATGCCGAAAAGGTTTCAAATGGAAGATTCTAAACCTATGGGTACACCTATGGTAACTGGATGTAAATTAAGCAAGGATGATGATTCACCTGATGTTGATCAAAGCTCATATCGATCAATGATAGGTCATATCGATCAATGATAGGCAGCCTGCTGTACATCATAACATCTCGCCCAGACATAATGCATGCTGTAGGAATGGTAGGAAGATATAAGGCTGCACCTAAACAGAGTCATTTGCAAGCTGTCAAAAGGATATGCAGGTATTTAAAAGAAACAATGACTTATGGTCTGTGGTGTCCTAGAAATCAGAATTTTCAATTAACTACTTATTTAGATGCAGATTCGACAAACTGTGTTGATGAAAGAAAAAACACTAGTGGAGGAACATTCTTCCTGGGTGACTCTTTAGTAGCATGGCTTAATAAAAAGCAAGGTTCCATTTCATTATCAACCACAGAGGCATAGTACATTGCTGCTGCTACCTATTGCACTCAAGTATTATCGATGATTCAAACACTTGCAGACTTGGAGGTAAAATACACTGCACCGATCCCAATTCATTGTGATAACACTAGTGCCATCAATGTGTCTAAAAATCCTTTCTTCCACTCCAAGACCAAGCATATTCCCATAAAATATCATTTTTTGAGAGAGTAGGTCACCAATCAGATTGTTCAGGTCCATTACATTCCCACTACAGAACAAATTGCAGACATCTTTACTAAACCCCTAGCCAAGACACCTTTTGAATATCTCAGACAGAAGCTGGGTGTCATCCCGTCTCACATCTAAGAGAGTCCATCCTGTTAGGGGGAGTCCTGTATTGGTTGCATATCTGATACCTCCTAAAATTAATGCAACAGCTCAGGGGGAGTGTGTTTTCTTTGACATTGATGTCAAAGGGGGAGAAAAGAACAGAGGTGCTTTTGTTGCCATCAATGCCAAAGGGGGAGATTGTTGGCATGTTTTACAGACATTGTAGGCTTGTCATTGATGACAAGTAAAACAAAAAAGATGGCAACAAACGTGAAAAGGATTGTAGGGAGTTCAATGATGACAAGATCAGAGTAAGCATCGATGAAAAACAGGAACAAAGTAAGCTCAGGAGTAATTAGCGCAGAGTCGATCATGGTGCCTAAGCTCGGGAGGAGAAGCGTCAGTAATGGTTGGATCCCATTTAAATTCTCGAAAGAAGGAGGACCGTTAGATCTGATTATAGACAAGAAGAATGCACAGAAGAGGAGGACAGATCTCAGGCATCAGATCTGAGCATAAGTTCCGACCATCATTGGATCAGGGAGAACCTGCACATTCATTAAAGTGCAAGGAGAAGCGGGTATACAAAATCTTGAAAGAAGGAGGACCATCCATCTATGGGCAGGACACGTGGACACAGATCAACATTTCTCTGACTGGAAAGTCAAAGGTATGAAATGCTCCAGCCTTTCACCTCTCGAACTTGCGATATGCGAAATCATGAAATAATCTCAACCGTTAGATCGAGGCCAAATATGGACTGTTGATCAGGCACAACGAAGGCTCGTGGAGTTGCGAAGTCTCGATAAAATCTTGATTGTTGATCCAAGAGGGACGCATGGAAGAAGATTAGAGCATGTCAAAGACTCCATTTCAGGGTTTCGCGAATCACGACTTGGAGAGGCAAGAAACAATACCACAGGAATGCCAAAATCGCAAAATGTGATATCGCGAAATGATCTGAGCCGTTAGATCAAGGGTTGATTGGGACCGTTGATCCCACACCATTTCAGAGTTTCATGGATTGGTAGTTGGAAGCGTCAAGAAAATTCACCATAGGAATGATGAAATCACGAAATGATCTGAGTCGTTGGTTCAAAGAGATCGTGGACCATTGATCCGACCCCCTTCGATGTATTAGAGACTGGGATTTCGATTACCGGGAGATGGAGAAGTCAGAGACTCTCAACATCAGGAGTCCCGAAATGTCGAAAAATGAAATCTCAAAAAGAACTTTATGAACAAGTGCTTGGTCATGGCCATGGTCATATAGAGGAAGGAGCTAGCGCAAAAAAGCTCCGTTTCGAAGATCACGACATGGAATGGTGAGACACTTGGCCACAGGAAAGCCGAATGATGAAATATGAAATAAAGGCAAGCTTATGAAGATCATTCAACGGTGCAGATGAAACTGAAGGAGATCAGAGGGATACTATTGCACGACACAGTGAACCTGCCAGAAACCAGTGATGAGTTCTACCAGAGGACTCAAAGACACTTCGAGGTGATTGAAAGAGGAGGTGAAGAGTCTCAAGAGATCAACCAGTAGAAAAAAGACTGTTCATGGAGGCGTCTGACAAGTGGATGAGTGTTGAAGTTTGTAACTGAAGCAGAAAGTATAAGCTTGACTGTGCTAGAGAAGACAAAGAGTCTCAATTGCCAGAGAGGCTGAGAAATCTCAGCATGGCATCCAGTGATGTTGAATGCGTGGGCAAACCGCCAGAAAAGCTGAAGGGTTACCATGATGATCAGACAGAGCACTCGAGATGTGGAAGAGATTAACACAGTGTGAGCAGGCAGAGGCATGGTGTACATTGCATGCACAAGGTGTACAGAAGCTATAAGTACACATGACAGAGAAGTGATGAGTTGGTTGTTGCTGAGGTGAAGTAATACATGTGTGAAGAAGTAAAGGGGTGGTGCAGCAGCTGAAATGGACAGGAAACAAAAGGTGCATTGAATGGGAATGGCACACAGAGCACAAAAGGAAGAAGAACAGAATGGGCAGCAAATGCATGCATGAAGACAATGAGGAAGACTGAGTAGAAAAATCTTGCAGAACAATGATGAGACTGGTAAGCTTTTATTGAACACTATATCACTGTAATAGGTTTCAGTATTTCATATTCATAATCTAGGGTGGAAGGGAGGTGCTAGGGAGGACTGGTGTCCTCAAAGGTTCAAGTGGGTGCTTGAACACAGGGAGTAGTAGCTTCCTTCTAGTTGGTGCTAGAGAAAACAAGGAGTAGGTGCTTCGTTATAGTTGGTGCTAGAGAAACCAGGGAGTTGGTGCCTCCTTATAGTGGGTTCTAGAGAAAATAGAGAGTTGGTGCTCTCAGCAAGTTGTAGCTTGCAAAAACAGAGGTTGTAGCCTCACAATGAGTTGGTGCTCATATGTATGATAATGTAAAGAATGTAAATAATACTTATCATATAAAGAAGATGAGGTTTTCACCTTGTATGGGTTTCCTCGGAAAATATTTGTCTCTGTGTTTCTCATATATGTGACTGATGCTGAATGTGCCATTGTTTATTTCCTGCATTATTGTGATCATCATTGAGTGCCTTGTAAAGATTTTAAAAGAAGCATAATTGTTTAAGCACGGTAACAACTGATTCACCCCCCCTCTCAGTTGTCCAACAGGGTGTGGTTCATAAGATAGAATGATTGGCCCCATAGTGGCCCACAAATGATGGTAATGTAAACATAAATAAATAAAAGGAACCTTAAGAAGTCATAAAAAGAAAAAAAAAATACAAGACATACCTGATCTTTGATATTCTAATTTGTAGAGTTGCATTGATACAACATCTAGAGCATCCACAAATGCACGAAATGCATACTGTAGTAAATAAAAAAAAAATTATATTTATTTTTTGGTAAAAACCAAAAAATACTTTTAAGACATGTCAATAAATCCTAATAGAAATTAAAACCGACAAGATTGCAAATAGTAAACACCATTGATATTATTTTTTGTAAAATCCATATGAGAGGAGATTAAATAATGACACACACACACACATATCAGATGCGACGACCTAAATAAGATCCTTTTGGTTTCAAGAATAATTTATTGGAGCTGTGTGATCTTGGAGAAAACCTCCCTCAATCTGAAGGAGCAACAACAGAATCAACATTGACTATGTTGTTGCTCCGTTGGATCGAGATAGGTTTCCTCCAAGAATAAATGGCTCCAATAAATTTTTCTCTACTAAACAAGACCACCACGTGAAGGTGGGCTGCTGGGGAGCACCATGATCTTCTGGTCGCATTGCACTATCAACACTTTGTTTTGTAGTGCTAATGGTTTCATTTATAGTTTTGCTCCCATGATTAAAAAAAAGTAAGACATTAAAGTTATGGATGATATCAAACATTTACGTATTTTATAAGTAATTAAAGGTTAATGTAGACTGATTTTTATTTACCTTATCCCACAAACTGGATCTCAGGGTCTGCCCCATGCTTTTCCTATGATCAAATAACTTTATAACTGTACTTGTAACCAAGTTGGAGGTCTTCCTCCATGGTTTCAGTTCCGAAGTCATCGCCCTCCATTGCATAAGAGCATGTTTTTTTAATGTTTTTGGCTGCAATAAACTAAAAGTTGTAAGGCGATACAAATAATATTCTTAAGATGTTTGGGTACTTACGATTCATGACTGTAACCTCGAGTAGCCGCCCTGACCTAGCTTGTGTTGGCCATGTTTGAAAATCCTTGCTTTGGTTTCCTTCGAAGTGTCAGACAACCTATCATCAAAATTTTCAAGTATGTTATATACCACACTTTTATTTAGATCTAAAAAAAATTAAAGGTATTGAAATCAAAATATTGTAATTTACCCTTGGGTACCAGTTATTTTTTCTCCTGATTTTTTCAATATATTTTCTTTTGTATCATCAATGATCATCTTCCACTCCTCTCTGGAATCAAGGGAGGATGCTCATACCCAGGGTTTCTTGCCAAGCTTCATCTATAAACATCCCACATATATTTTAAATATTCTCCTGGTGCATGGGTGACCACTTTTTTATTGAACGTGTCTACTCCAAAGAGGCCTTCAAGATAATCCATAATTTCTTTTTTGAGGTTGGAATTTTGGAAATTCGACCTCATGTGTAAGGTTTCCCAATAATCAACAAGGCCTTGTTCTCTAGGTTCCTATAAAAATGGTCGTTTCCTACACACAAAAAGATATGATCATTAATTTAAAAATAATAATCTAGATGATTTGTGTATGAGATGGACAACATGAAATAGTTAAAATATGAAAAACTACCTGGGGGTCTTATTTGTTTTAATGGAAGTCCATTATCATTGATAAAAAATGTGCAAGGAAGGGTCCCCGTTCTAGTCACACGTCTAGCTCCAGGAAATGCAACCATGTCAACCACATCATTAGCCTCATCTCTGTCACCACCTCTAGAGCTTGACTGCTGTGTGGATGCCCAACGATGCGTGTCATGGCTCCTATCTAAATTAGGTGTGGAAGATGCAGAAGTAAATGATACTCTAGTAGATGTATGCCAACCTGCGTCAGGACTCTGTGGTGTCTCTACAACACCACTACTAGCAACACCGGGCTGAACATGCTCCAAAAATCTCTTTTTAAAAAATAAAATGTTTTTTTCGTGGGATAATGTAAAAGTTAAAAAATAGAGTTTCATAATTGAACATATGAGTACATTAAAAAAAACACTTTAAATTATGGTTATTACCTTATATGTTTTAAGCTGTGACATAAGGAGATTGATCCTTTCTAGGACGTCAGGAGTTTGATCTAGATGATCTAACAAGCTATCAAGTTCCTTGTTCTCTTTAATGATCTTTCTTTTAATTAATACCATCAGATTAGGGGATGAATACAACCCCTCCTCATCGGCGAAATCATGATCAAAATGGCCGAATACATATAATTTCAAGATGAAAATCAATGTTATTTCAGTTATATAAACAAATGAAATAACTGATCTCCACAAAAATAAAATCATATAAATAAATAATAAAATTGACGTAAAATGAAAGTTGAATTTGATAATCAATTACATGTTCTGCGGCTGGCCCTTTTCCACGATCATCCTGCCACATTATAATATAATATATTTAGAACCCCCAAATATTTAAAAAATTGTTAATGATAACAAAAAAACTGATTTCCACCCAAATAAAATCAACCTCAATGATCAACCTCCCACATTATTATAAAATTGGGACCGTGAAATATTTAAAACATTGTTAAAGATAAAAAAAATATAATGCAATAAGTAGAGATTGCTTAAAAAGGTGTTGCATAAGTACCCACACACTATTAGTCGATGTTTCTATTCGATTCAAATGGTAATACACTAATAACTCTTCCCCGTGAGCTATCTTTTTTATTGCTCACATGACTACCCGATTCTCTTCATGTCTTTCATATATGAAATTCTATTGCTTGTTTGTTGTCCCGGGTCATGTGCTATTTATAAACCCTGCAATATTGCTAGAAACTTTAGGCATTCCATCAATATAGATAGTCACTCCCTTATTTTTATCGTTGTTTATTAACTGTATATAATTTGAGGCGAGTGCATATCTATACATACTTTGCATGTACTAGACCAGCCGCATCCAATCGTTATAATTATAACACTGTCCGACATAGTCCATAAATTCAGTTTCTGTGTTGTATTTTACAGTTATTCCATCCATGGAAAATAGCCCCAGGCCATGCAGAGAGGATAGTGCAATGCGATATGTCCTATTGTTGACAATGAAGTCAGTGTCTAACAGAGGTAGTTCCTTAGGTACCCATTGTTTCACCAGATGCTTATACCTGAGTGGAACCTCTATGTCTCCTATGCTCTCATCATCATAAGAACAAGATCCTCCTTCAACAAGAAAAAATTCCATGCGTCTACGGAATTTTCTTCTAACGTTTTCACCTCTTGTTACACATTATTTTGGTCACCCCAATGATCCACAAACAACATGTGTTCATGTTCCCAGAAAAGATAAAAGAGTCTTTCTCCATCAGGAAAGTAATTGGATTTCTCTTCTCAAAAACCCTATTAAGGAAGGTTGTCGCACCCTGAAAAAATGCATGGGGTGCGACGATGCCTGATCGTCACCCCCTGCTCTAGAGCTGGATTGCAACGTCTCTTCAGGTTGCACTATACCTAGGGTGCAACGATGCCAAAAGCTAAGGAAAAGTCAAACTTCACGAAAGTTCTAGAAGGGGATATTCTAGAAGATGAGGTGGCCTCCGAACGGTTTGGATCTTACTCGCTTCTCTGATTTGGTGGGATCATCCAAATCTCCTCATCCATCTCTCCTTCACACTATATAAGGAGGGATCTCTCATGGAAAAGGATAAGGTTGAATAGGATAAGATTTGTATGGAGAAATTCTACTTCAGATTATTCTTGAGATCTTTTTTTTAGTTCTACAAGCTACATGGTGGATCTTCTTCATTCAAAGGATTTGGAGCAAAGGTATGTGTGTTAGAGAAAAGGGCCATTGAAAGGGGACCTTACGACATCAAGGATTTGGTTGTATTCTCCACTTTCAATTAATATGATACAACAATATGTTTCTTTCCCATAAAACCATTCTTGTTTTATTGTATGATTCCTNNTTTTATTGTATGATTCCTTGATCACATACATAGGTTCTTGTTGAGTATGCTTTATTGCTTTCACTTTTTTGGCTTGTGTTCCTTTGTAGGTTCAATATTGCATGAGCATTGGAACAGAGCGAGGATGGAAATGGAAAGAGGAAGTGACATTTAAAAGGTACGTTTCCTATCTTTTGTTAAATAGTAAATTCAATAGTTAGAGCCTAGGGAAAGTTCTATATTCTGTTTTGTTTTGTTCTAGTTCCGGGTGGTACTAGGGAGATCTGTTTGTGTTAGCTCAATTAGTCCAACAAAAAAATTGGCCACCATACAGGGGATACGGCTTGTTTTTGGTTTTTGTCTCTTACTTTCCTTTATTCCACCTTCCTTTAGTTAAATTCATTCTATGAGTCTTTGGGTGATCCATCTGGACTCCCTGGGTCTACAAGTTCAGTGAAATTTTTTGAATTTCTTCCATTTTTTGCCTTAGTTACAAAGATCGTTGCACTGTGCCATACATATAGCCTGCAACGATCCTCTGATGCCTCATTGTGCTAGTTTAGACCAGGGTGACGACGTCGCACTGTACTCTCTTAGTAGCCTGCGATGACCCTAGATCATCGCACTATGCTCCATAGACAACCTGTGATGATTATTGTAGGATTTTTTTAGGGGGAGTCAACTTTTTCTTTTTCACCCAGTTTTGTCTCAATTGCTTGGGATGAACTTCTAATACTGGTATCTGAATGATTTGTGAGTTTAAAGCTTGCATTTGATTGATTTTCAGTAATTGAAAGTTTTTCTTTGTAAGTTTTGCAAGTTTTTGGCTTTTGATTTTTGTCACAAGGATATAATATCTGGATCTTGGTCCTGAGTGCTTGCTTGACAAAGAGTCCTTAATTTGTTTGAAGTTTTGGATTGTCTTCACTTTCCAGATTGTTCATAGATTGAGAAAGATTTTGAGTTTTATTATCTTTTATTTTTGTTTGCATAGTGAGTTTGATTTGGGAACAAGGTTGTGAGTGTGTTAATTTTCTTGGATTACATTTTCTTCCCTGTATTGCATCTCTGATCTGATTTGGGAAAGGAAGAACTGAAAAATCATTTTCTTTTTGGTAATTTTTAACAAGAAAATTGTTGCATTCAAATATTTATAAGAGAAAATTGGAAAATTTTGTAACTTTTGATTATTTGGAATTTTGTTCATTCAAAAATTGAGAATTTGTCTGTCGTATCTTTTGTACTTAAAAAAAGAAGCCTTCTCCCTACTGTAATTAGAGTTCATCGAATTGAAAGATTACATATTCATCTCTTATTTCATTTTATTGGGTCAAGGTCATACATATCATCAGTTTCATCTCCATCTCCTTTTTGAGTAAGAAACAACCTCTTTAAAATACAACATAATATTAAAATTTATTAGTAACTTTTATTTTCTTGAAATTCTTTACACCAACATTAGCTAGGATAGCGCTTTGGAATAGGTTGAAAGGCACACTCTCCAAAGCATTAAAACACACAATAATATCTTGTGATAGGGAGAGTTTAAAATCCACATGCTACATTTTGTCCTAGGAAGACCTTCTCACACAAGGGTCAAACCTGAGGTCAGATTAAGACTGGCCGAGTTACTCACCCTGCTTTGTTGGTCTTGGTGCAGAGATTGCACGTATTATTGGGGGTCACTTGAGGGTATACCCACGATTATGTGTGGGGGATTCTCGAGTTGATTTCAGGCTTAGATACCCTGCCTTTGTGCGTGGATCAAACTGTCGATTGTTTCCCCAAGCATCATTGGAGCAATTGGTAACCTTAGTGGCCTATCTCTTTAGGGTATTTACACGACGTGACTTTGGAGGGGCAATTCTTCACGGTACCTGGAATCGACGTTGGCCAAACTCACTCGGGATCCTTGGAGGCTATACCCATGATTATGTGTGGTAGCTTGCACCAAGGTGTAAGTTTGTTAAGTAGGTCATCAATGTAACTTTTCCACCTGCTTTATCCCAACCCTTTCTTGTCTTGATTTCATGACATTGGATTTCATCACCAACTAGTGACTTCAAAATAAGAAGGTTTGTTTGCTATATTTTATTAGTGAGTGTTGTTTGTTTCTCTAGTTGGCCATAGATTTGTTCCATTATTTATTTGGCGCGGCCAACATAGGCCTTCGTCGTTCACATAGGAAGCAAGGGATACCTCCAGAAAATATGAAATATTACGTCCCTTTTCTTCCTAACTCACCGGAAGGCTCTCCTATGGGAGAAGTCAATAATGAAATAGACTCTAAAATTCAAAGTACAAATTCTTTAGAAGCATTCAAAATTTGTAATTCTTTGGAAGCATTCATAATTCTCGAAAACCCATTATTGAGTGTTGTGGAAGACCCATAGTGGCTCTGAATTAATTCATCGGGAGACATTGTTGCTGACAAATATATTGAAGTACCTACTAGACCTAACACAGATTCTAGTGTGGAAAATCCACTTTTTCAAAGTGAGTCATTTATAACCCCGGTTCATACTGCTAGAATTTTTAATCCTAGCTCTGTCCCTCTCCATTCTTTATGAAATGATATTTTTGACAACCTAGGAACGATTTCTAATCAACCTATGGCATCGCAAATGCATGTGACATCTACTACTTACACAGTACCTTTAGATCATTTTACTGGCATGGCCAGTAATGTCATCACTGTGTCAGACCAATTGTTGGTTGGTTCTCACTTTATCCTTCCTCTACAGTTTGTTGGCTCTACCATGGTCTCACAAGCTATTGCTTTTTATGTTGGAAATAAGGTGATATCCCAAGATCCTATTAGAACACTACTTCTGTCTAGATCAAATCCTTCACTCCCCCCTAGGTATAACGCTTTGAGTACTTCCATTGCTAATCCTTCCTAGAATCCGACCATAGGGTCATATGTACCTCCTCCACCTTCACCTGGAGGAGCTAATCGTCCTGGCCCTAGTAGCTCCAATCCAATTAGAGGCACCAACCATCTTTTCACTTCTAGTCTTTAGATTCCTGTTGGAGGTCAACCTCAAATTAGATGTCAACCTCAACTTGGGGGGAAATCTCAAGTTGGGGGGAAACTTCAACTTGGGGGGCAATCTCAAGTTGGAGGCCATAACCTAGTTTATGGCCAAAGTATACATGTGTTACAATCTCAACCTTGGAATCTTCCTTTCCAAGGGAATCAACAA
>CBVK0100268406.1:0-16036 GCA_900067695.1 Picea abies
GCTGAACCGCTCTTCCGATCTCACCTTCATCTATGTCTTCCAACCCCACTTAGTCGGCGGATGTACATTCCGTGAAGTTGTCGACCGACCCAAATGGTAACCAACAACCATGTGGGAATAAGAAGAAAGGACATAATAATTGTAAGGGTGGGAAACATAATAATAAACCCAAGGACAATGGTAATAATGAGAAGATGAATAATAATACTGGAGAGGGAAAGAGAGAAAGACGTAAGGTGAAATTTCACTGTAAGCTTTGTACAGACAACCACCTTACACATTTATGCCCCAAACTTGTGGACGCTGTGAGGCTATTGTGTCTACCACCCATCGTGCTGACGAATCCTTTTCCACATAACCAACAGATGGCCTCAAGTTCCTGAAATGTTGAAAATGTAGCTGGTGGGAGTCAAAACCCGCCGTTGCAAGACAAAAACTATTTTTGTATCAATATAGTTGATGCTAAAGTTAATGTAGCCACTTGATCTCGAGATTATATCTCTTCATAGGCTATCCATGGTCTAGAATATCCTCCTCCTCCTCAGAGATGACTTCACATATTGAGAAACCAGAGCCACCACCTCGTATTTGGAAAGGAGTACTCAAGTGCTCTACCCACAATCTAAATTCTAGAGCCTCCTAGAACTACTCTATTGTTGAGGACCTAGGTCAAAACCCTTGTGCGATGTCGGCTTTGGAGGTACTCCAGACGTGTTCCTCATAGAGGAATGACTTACTATCTCTAGAACCCAGTGGCTCAAAATTTATCAAATTTGATGTCACAGACGTGAAGCCTTGCTTTCCTTACCATGTGGCTTTCCAAATCCACGTGGGGTACTCAAATTATATCGTCAAACATGCAGTTGTTGATGAAGGCGATGATATATGTGTGATGTCCCTAGTCTATTAGAAAGCTCTTGGTTCTCTGACTCTTTCCAAGTCATCGAACATGTTGACTTGTTTTGACAGTCATTCCTTCCGTCCTCATGGTATTCTTCTTGCCTTTCTGGTCCAGTTAGGTGGGAAGATGGTAGAGGTGGAGGTCGAGGTAGTGGATGCACCTCTTGATTATAACTTGTTACTAGGACACAACTGAACCTAGGATATGGTCACCATCGTATTTTCCTTCTTTCGTACTCTTTGTTTTCTTCAAGAAGGGAAGATTGAGATGATCGAACAATTATCCTTTGCGTACTCTAGTCCCAATGCATCTGTTGGACTGTCGATCCCCGTGATCGACAATTCATAGACGACAACTGAGAATATCAGTTTTGGAATTTATTTTTCCCTTATGGGTACTTTTGACTTCACGACACCGATTCACCACGTTTACACCATGTCCAATAGGCCCGTTTCGACAGGGAGGTTCATTCCTTTTCTCACTTCCTATTTTAGTGATCCGTGGACCCTACCTTCCCCAACTTCATATTGTGAAGGTCAGTCACATGCTTGAATGGCCATGTGTTGGCCCTTGGTTATGAAAGTAAGCGAAGATCAAGCAAGAAAAGGAAAAATGTGAACTGCGCAGAAGACACAATGACTTTTATTGGGTTGAAGTGAGAAAAAGAGCAGAAAAGACGGAGCAAAGTACGAGAAAGCAAGCTGTTGAACGAGAATATTGAGGATGATAAATAAGCAAGAAATAAGAATCATGGAAAACTCAACATGTATAAAAATCCACCATTGGATTCTTTGGAGCACTGTGTGAGAAGGAAGGAAAGACAGGCTGGCGAAGCCCTGAAAATGTGGGTCAAGTTGACCTAGGGTTTTGGTATCTAGGGTTTGTGACACCTAGGTTTCAACCTAAGGATTTCGGTGAGCTATTGTAATGCATAAATAGAGGTCTAAAGGACCTGGGTTGGGTTGTTGTTGATGTTATGATCATTGTTGTTGTCTTTGTCATTGTGTGATCGAGTGAGTAATATTGAGAGAAAGAAAGAGAAGTGATGAGTATGAGAGACTTCTATATTGTAAGATCTTCATATGGGTGCGAAGATCAACCCTACAGCTAGGTGCATAGGGAGGGAAGAGATAGAGAGGAGAAGAGAGAAGATCTACTAGCTAAGAGCGCAGAAAAGAACTGTATGCTTCATCTTAATACATTATAAATCACATTTCTATGGACATAGCCCTAGAGAGAGGGTGAACCACGTATATATTGTGTTGTGTGTGAATAATTCTTTGTTCTTTGTCATTTAATATGCTGCTATGATGATAATGTGTTAGATCTGGAATATAACTTGTGCAGTAGATTATAAGAGGATAAAAGAATACTAGATTGTTGTGTGTCGGTTCCTGTGAATCCAATTTGCATTCCTTCTGGTTGTAGACATCTCCGTCCTGCAACCCCCTCATAGCTACTTCGGGTGATACTGCATCTACCTCGTAGGTTTTTATAAAAGGGCCAGTATTTAGGGCTTGTTGGTGCACTCTTGGAGTTGAACCCTGGGTCTGCCCCTATGCCAACAAATGGTTCCATTGCCGGGACATGAATCTTCTTGAGAGAATGTCAAGGTGGTTTCCATCAAAGACAAAGATTCAAAAGTGGATAGAGGATCATGAAAAGGAATTCGCTGAAGCCCAGAACAAGAACCCTAATCTTAGTACATAGGATTGGTTGGAGAGATATATCTTTATTGATATACATGAAATTTTCTTTGGAGGAATTGATCAGGGGCTATATGAGTGGTTAGCTAGGTTAGCAGATACCTAGTTTGAGGTTAGATATATAACTCTTGTGGTTTGGACGTTGGCGCTGATCAAGAAGTTCAAGAGAGTTGATAACGCCGTATCACGAGCAGTAGATCACTGCTTTGATAGCACCATTGGAGGGTACATCACTGAGTTTTATTTTGACAGAGTAGAGTCATATAGCCAAGCTGAGAGATATTTCTTCAAGGGACCCAGAGGAAAATTTTTACATTTTCTGAAGTTGAGGATCAAGATGCTATTGCATGAGAAGAATATCTTGAAGATACAGTAGATTGGTCAGATTTGAAAAATCTAATGTCCAAGAATTCAAATAGCGACAATGACACAGAGGATGGACATACACACAATGGGAAAGAATTCAAAGAAATTCAGCTTGCGAACCTGTTTAAGAATAACTACGGGGACGAGGGTTTCTATAGTGGAGAAGAGGTATATCTGATAGATGGAGAGCATTCAGAAACCACTGGGAAAAAGGAAGGGAAAGCTGAAGAACCTCACCGAGAAGAGCCAAAAACTTCAGGAACTACGCAGACTGCTGAAGTAAGTACTATTATCCCTCCTATTGATTCAGTAACATTAAGAAATCAAAGTAATCCAAGCCACTAGAGTGTTCAGAGCATTGTCACTAGTAGTCCACCACATACACAGTTAGGAACCCTAGGAATATCTATGGCATATGAGATGAGGCTCCCTATTTTTAGGGGAGATGGATCTGAAGATCCTGATCAACATTGGTTCCTATGTGAAGCCATATGGAATATTAAGAATGTCAACGATGAAGCTTTTAAAAGAACTCAATTTAGTACTACCCTAAGGGATTGCGCACTGAGCTGGTACATGAAGCTTGTCCATAGACCTACACAACCTAATCCATTGAATCAGATCAAGAATGCATTGATTGTAGAGTTCAAGAAACCCAAATTAGAGTCACAATGTATTACAAAGAAGAAAGAGATCAAGCAGAAGGTCACTGAACCTATTTGGGAATTCGATCAGAGATTCAAGACCTTAATCAACCGATTGAATTTTCAGATCCCAGATGAGCAGAACAAAGAATGGTTCATTGCTGCCCTCTTACCACACATCATAGTTCCTCTGATGAAACCGAAGATTTCTTCGTAGGATGAGGTGTTGGAGATCACCATGAAGCTAGAATCAACCCTTATGGGAGAATCCAGTTCAGGTATGAGTCAAATCTTGAGTCAACTAACTATTTTGTATCTGCAGGTCAAAGATATGAAAAAAGAAAAGGGAAGACATATGGTGTGTAAGATGTAGATTAGAAGGCCATGATAAGGAACACTGTCCC
This sequence comes from Picea abies, assembly GCA_900067695.1. Taxonomy (NCBI): domain Eukaryota; kingdom Viridiplantae; phylum Streptophyta; class Pinopsida; order Pinales; family Pinaceae; genus Picea; species Picea abies. Next base: position 4,022 of record CBVK0100268406.1, read on the forward strand.
TTATTCCATGAATACTTGGCCTCTGGAGCTCTGATCCCTTTGAATCAAGTTACCTTACCTTGGTGCGAGGTATGCAGAAATAAGCATTGCCCTGGTGAGTGCTATTACATGAAAAAGTATGTTCAGACACCCACAAATTTGTATTGCATGTTCTGTAAGTCTGTGGGACATGATGATAGGGATTTTAGGGCTTACAATCTCATGCATGAAAGGTCAATAGACATATACAAAATTCAAGGCAAAGTATAGCAAGAAGGAATCACTATGCAGTATAACTCCCCTGGGAGAGGAAACTTCAATCCTCACGGTGGATTCATAGGAAGAGGAAGAGGAGGAGGTATGGGTCAAGGTCAAGGATAGATAATCTATTATAATTGTGTACAACCAGGACACTTGGCAAGGGACTGTCAGAACCCTTGTACCACTTGCATCTATTGCAACTCCTTCGAGCATGTTATCGGGAAATGTCCAACATTGTTGGCTAAGATTCAGGAAATATGAGGACCTCAGCAGAACCAACAAGTGAAATTGATATACGCTGAACCTCGTGGAGAATACCCTAGAGTTTTTGTTATCACTAGAGGAGGCATTGTTACAGGAGAGGATAGAATGACCCAAGGAAAGACTACAAAAGACTCAGGAGTCAGGAAAGCTACAGAGAAGAACCAAACTTTTTATGCAAATAAAGAAAGACAAATATTTGAGGAGGCACAAAAAGAGTGCAAAGAAGAACAAGGTTCTTCATTAAATAAATGACCAAAAATAAGAGAATATGGAATGCCTTTGGTGTTTGATCAATCTTCTTCACCAAAAGAAGGAAAAGAGGTAAGAAAGCTCATGAAATTTTTATATACTTGTATTAAGTTGATTCAGGATGAGAGCACTGTACAAGAGCTACAAAATTTAATCATACAATATGAGATAGGAAGGATAGATCCTTTACTAAATAAAGCAGTGCATCAATTATCCAAGAAGAGAAGGACAAATAAGGAACTACATTTGAATGCTTAGATTGGAGAATATGATATAGACTATGTGGTCCTCGACTTAGGGTCAGAGGTCAATGTCATGATGAAGAAGACCTAGACACTGATGGGAAAACCAAAGTTGATCTATTAACCCATCAGGCTTAGGATGGCTAATCAACAAGTAGTAAGCCTCTTCAGCAGATTGGAACATGTCCTTGTGGACATCGACGGAGTAAGGATGTTTGCAGATTTTGAGGTAATTGAGATAGTTGATGATAACTGCCCTTACCCTGTGCTGTTAGGAATTGATTGGGATTTCAATAAATCTACTGTGGTTGATTTAAATAAAATACATATGACATTTGAAAGAGATGGCCTTTGGGTCATTGCACCTTTAGATCCAGATGAAGGTCAACGATACACACAACTTATCAGAGAAGAAGACCGCGCATATGAACTGGAAAACATATGCAAACTAACAACCAAACAATAAGATTACATTAATCCTATAGATGATGGAAACCTAAGATGGCGAAGTGACAACGCATGTTCATCATATTCAAAAGAAGCACTGGAGAACTGATAGAACAAAATGTATGAAGTATCTACAAGGAGATATGCTAGATTAACTAGAGAAGTTCGCTGGATTGGCACATTAGTAAGTAACTTGCCCACTTTTGATGGTCTGGATCCTTTAGAAGCCTTCTTAGCATACTTTGAAGTAAGTGTACCAACACAACATAGATTGTTGGCAATGGATGAGGCCCTGAAATCCACACCAGCAAGATGGTGGGGGACACACAAAAGCAATATTACAGACTGCGTACAATGTCGTACTTTGATGACAACACGGTTCTAAACACAAGTGGAAGGCTGCGAAGTTAGGTATATAGGTCGAAGCTGTCCAAACAACCATGTGTGAAGTTGCAAGGAAGCCTAGAGAACCATTCCTTAAGAGAAGTGGGTGCACAAGTTCATTAACACACTAGACACAACCCCTGTCAACTGGTACCTTCAAGTGGAGTTGCGCCTCATCACTGCAGATTGGGAAGGTATGACTCATAATTTTGTAACCACCTTCTTATTTGGAAGTCAATATCCTTCAGTAGGTCAAGAATTATAGATTGTAAGACATAAATTATTTGAGGAGGCCTCTAGCGCCCCTTTGGAGCAAGAAGAGGACGAATGGAATATGCCTCTCTAGAAACTGCAAGATGGTTACAACATCAATGCTAATGAAGACGATGATCCTGGGAAGGTGAACATCGCAAAAACATAAGGCCAAACAGATGTGGAAGGACTAGGATTTGAGTTACCATTCATTGGACATCTGATAAAGATCAAAAAAGTCAATATTGGAATAGAGCAGACACTGAAGCTTGCAAATGTTGGATATTATTGGGATACTGCCACTATTGACAAGATTACATAATTACTGCATGAATATCATGACTTGTTTCCAACCAAGTTCACTGATATGAAGGGAATTAAAGATCCTATGGGAGAGATGAGGATCCCTTTGAAGCCATATGAAAGACCAATCAAATAGAGACCCTACATATTGAACCCTAAATACAAGGAGAAAGTGAAGATTGAGCTCGACAGAATGTTGGAAGTAGGAATTATAGAACCTGTCAAAGAATTAGAATGGATTAGCCCTATGGTGTTACAAGACAAGAAGACATGAGAGATCAGGATCTATGTAGATCTCAGGAAGATGACTGATGCCTATTTAAATGACCCCTTACCTACACCATTCATTGACAAAGTGTTAGATAATGTTGGAGGCCAGGAGGTATATTCTTTTATAGATGGATTTTCAGGATACCATCAGATCTGGATTGCCAAGGAAGATCGCCATAAGACCACATTTGCAATAGAATGGGGATCCTACTAGTATACAATGATGCCATTTGGATTGAAGAATTCCCCAACCATCTTTTCTAGAGTGGTGGTCGAAACATTCAAGGAGTTTCTGCATAAGTTTCTAGAAGCATATTTTGATGATTGGACTGTTTTTAGTTTATTGAAAAATCATATTGAATGTCTAAGGCTAATGTTGGATAAATGCAGGGAGTGTCAAATTGCATTGAATTTGAATAAATTCATCTTCTTCTCATCATTTGGAGTGTTGTTAGGTCATATTGTATGCAAGAAGGGATTGCTAGTAGACCCATCTAAAATTGCTATTATAGTTGATCTACCCCCTCCTACTTCAGTCAAACAGCTGTGCACTGCGCTAGGACATACTCGATATTACAAGAAGTTCATTAAAGGATATGCCCATATTACAACACCCATGGAGAAGATTTTGAAGAAAGATTGTTAGTTTAGTTGGAAAAAAGAGTTCCAACAGAGCTTCAACACACTGAAACAAAAAATGGTTACTGTGCCTATTCTGGTCTTCCCATATTGGAGCAAGGAGTTTCATGTGCATGTTGATGCATTTTCTATTGCCTTAGGACAAATGTTAGCACAACTTGAGGAAGGATATATTGACCATCCGTTAACCTTTTCCAACAGGAAGCCATCAATTGCTGAGATCAATTACACCACTACTAAGCGAGAGGGGTTAGCCATGGTGTATGCGCTACATAAATTTCACCACTACTTGTTGGGAGGACACTTTAAAATGTTTACTGATCACTCTACGTTGAAATACCTAGTCAACAAGCCAGTGTTGGGGGGGAGAATATGCATATGGCTTCTGCTATTTCAGGAATATGACTTTGAGATCATAGTAAAGCCAAGAAGAATGAACAAAGGTCCTGACCACTTGTCAAGGTTGGAACATGGTGAAGCACCGACCAGTTTGGAGGATGCACTGCCAGATGCACAGTTACTGACCATTAGAAAGATTGATGAACACTTCAAAAAAATAGTCTAGTTCCTATCAATAGGAATTACACCTAGTGATTATACAATTCCAGAGAAGAAACAACTAGTAGTGCGCGCTGCAGACTTTTCACTTATAGATGGACAACTATACAAGATGGGACCTGATGAGATATTGAGAAGATGTGTTATGGAGGTAGAGGGACCATTGATCCTCATAGAAGATCATGAAGGCATCGCAGGAGTACATTACGCAGGAAAATCAACTATGTAGAAGGTTCTTAGAGTTGGCCTTTGGCGGCCTACCTTACATAGAGAAGCTAAAGACTATTACAGAGCCTGTGATGTATGCCAAAGAGTTGGGAAACCGTCCAGAAGAGATGAAATTCCATTAGCACCACAACTGACCCTACAAGCATTTGAGAAATGGGCCATCGACTTCATGGGACCTATAAACCCACCAGGAAAGTGCATAGGAGCAAGATACATAATTACTACGACATAGTACTTGACCAGATGGGCCAAATAAAGAGTAGTTAAGGACTATACTTCAACTACAGCTGCACACTTCATATTTGATGACATCATAACCAGATTTGGATGCCCAAAGATCCTTATGAGTGATCAAGGAACATATTTCATCAATAAGATAATTGAATCCCTTACCGAGGAATTTGAAGTTCATCATCAGAAGAGCACACCTTACCATCCACAAGCAAATGGGACAATTGAAGAATTCAACAAGATCTTGGAGACAATGCTGACAAAGATTTGCAATGTGAATAGGGATGACTAGGATTTAAGAGTACCAACAATACTATGGGCCTATAGAACCAATTGCAAGAAGCTAACAATGCAAACCCTTTTTAAGTTGGTGTATGGTCTCGAAGCCATTGTCCCAATGGAATATTTAGTACCAAGCCTAGGAATTGTTTCCTTCACAGATATGGATGACAATGGCGCTATTTGAGAAAGGCTTGCACAATTGGTTGAAATTGAAGAAGACAAATTTATTGCAGGATTCCATTAACACGTACAGAAAGAAAGAGAGAAGGCCTATCATGACAGGGACATTAAGAAGAAGGCATTTAAGCAAGGTGATATAGTACTGATATATGACAGTAAGTCCATAAAACATCTTGGGAAGTTTAGAACGCATTGACTCGGGCCATATGAGTTCGCCTATGTTACAGAAGGAGGAGTTTCACAGTTGAAGATTTTGAAGGGAGAATGGAAGGAAGGATTAGTGAATGGGAGCTAGTTGAAATTGTATTATGACAACCAACTTCCCCACAACTCTAAGTAAAAGCATAAGGAAAACGATCTAGGTAACAGGTGTAGTTGAAACTGGGTACCAGACACAAAATGGTAGTCTGCACAAGGAAGGAAAGGAGGCATAGAGAAGAAAGCAAAGGCTTCCCTGCGCATTCTGAAGTTGAATTAAAACAAAAGGATCATATCTGAAGTGCCTCAGGATGAGTCACAAGTGAGTGTTGGGGGCTTGTTGGCCCTTGGTTATGAAAGTAAGTGAAGATCAAGGAAGAAAAGGAAAAATGTGAACTACGTGGAAGACACGTTGACTATTACTCGGTTGAAGTGAGCAAAAGAGCAGAAAATATGGAGTGAAGTAAGAGAAAGAAAGCCATTGAATGAGAAGATCGGGGATGACAAATAAACAATAAAGAAGGATTGTGGACAACTCAACAAGCGGAAAAATCCACCATTGTATGCTTTGGAGCACCACGTGAGAAGGAAGGAAAGACATGTTGGTGAAGCCTTGAAAATGTGGGTTAAGTTGACCTAGGGTTTTAGCCACCTAGGGTTTTGGTATCTAGGGTTTGCGACACCTAGTTTTTGACCTAAGGATGTTGGTGAGCTATTGTAATGCATAAATAGAGGTCTAAAGGACTTGGGTTGGGTTGGGTTGTTGTTGATGTTATGATCATTGTTGTTGTCTTTGTCATTGTGTGATCAAGTGAGTAATATTGAGAGAGAGAGAGAAGTGATGAGTACGAGACCATTATGTATTGTAATATCTCCAGCTGGGTTCAAAGATCAACATTGCAACTAGGTGCATAGGGAGGGAAGAGATAGAGAGGAGAAGAGAGAAGATATGCTAGCTAAGAGTGAAAACAAGAACTGTATGCTTCATCTTAATACATTATAAAGCACAGTTATGTGGACGTAGCCCTAGAGAGAGGGTGAACCATGTATATCTTTTGTTGTTTGTGATTGATGCTATGTTCTTTGTCATTTAATATGATGCTATGATGATAATGTGTTAGATCTAGAATATAACTTATGCAGTAGATTATAAGAGGATAAATAATACTAGATTGTTGTGTGTCAGTTACTGTGAATCCACTTTGCATTCCTTCTGGTTGTAGACATCTCTGTCCTACAACCCCCTCATAGCTACTTCGGGTGAGACTGCATCTGCCTCATAGGTGTTGCAGAAAGGGCCAGTAGTTAGGGCTTGTTGTTGTGCTCTTGGAGCTAAACCCTGGGTCTTCCCCTGTGACAACACTCTACCACTATAAACAACAGATATTGCGTATCAAGCTATTCTTGACTCTTCCGCCGATCTTGATCCTGTTATCTCACCGATGGACAAGGAGGATCCCGTTGTTAGGCCCATGTGGGCCACTTCATTGTATTTTTCACATGACTTCCTTGATGAGAATTTGACCTCCAACGAAGCTATCATAAAATCCATGAATGGTTTAGATAGACCTTGGGATGATATGCATCATCACTCTTATTTTCTCCCAGAGTATGAAAGAATCAAACAAGATGAATTTCGATCTATTTTGAGTGAGATAGTCGGTCACGCCATAGTTCCAATTAATACACAGGACATTTATGCCAAAGGAAATATGGTGAGTATTTATCCCACCATCACGATCGATATCTATCGTATCCCTGACAAGATTGAAAATGTACACATTGGTGCAGATTGTTCGCCAGAGGAAATCTCGATCTACACCGAAATCTTCAAGGAATTCCAATATGTATTTGCTTGGACATATGAAGAGATGCCATGAATCAACCCTCGTATTGTCGAGCATGAGATTAGAACTTATCTGGATGATAAACCTATTCGACAACGTCTTAGAGTTGTCAATCCCCGGAAGGCCCCTGCTATTAAGGCAGAGGTGGAGAAGCTACTCAATGATGGCTTCATCTACTTAGTTGCCTTGATTGAATGGGTATCCAATCTCGTTCCTGTGAATACGAAGCAAGGAAGTATCCGTGTATGTATGGAATTTCGTGACCTGAACAAAACTTGTCCTAAAGACAACTTCCCGACACCTTTCATTGATCAGATTCTCGACGAGTGTGCGGGAAGTAAAGTGTTTTATTTTATGGATGGATTTTTAGGGTATAACCAAGCTAAACCTGAGGATCAACACAAGATGACATTTATTTGTCCTTGGGGTACTTTATCATACCAAAAAATTCCTTTTGGCCTTAAAAATGCTAGAGAAACCTTCTAACGCACTATGATCTTTGCTTTCCACGATCTTAAGAATATAGTTGAAGCTTACCTAAACGATCTTACTGCTCACTCTCATAAGAGAGTGGATCACTCTATGCACCTTCAACTAGTTTTTGAAATATGTCGTTACTATAGAATTTGGTTAAACCCTCATAAGTGCATCTTTTGCATTAGGTCTAGTCGCCTTATGGGATTTCTAGTTTCTGAGACTAGGATCATGGTAGATCTGTTAAAGTTTGAGGCAATTCTTTGATTTCCCCCCCCATGCACTATTAGAAAACTTCAAGGTTTACAGGGGAAAGATAACTTTTTACGTTGGTTTATAGTAAACTATGCCAATATCACCAAGGGTTTCATGCGTCTTTTGAAGAAGGACACCCCTTTTGTCTGGGATGAGTGAGCCCATGAGTCCTTCGATGCTTTGAAGAAATCCTTGGTATCGACACCTCTACTGAAGTCTCCTGACTACAATAGGGATTAATTGCTTTATATCTCCATGCCTGAGGAGACAATTGGTATGGTTTTGATCCAGGAGGACGATGAGCTCTGCGAGCACATCATCTACTATCTTAGTCGGTCCTGAGCTTAATTATTCTCACATTGAAAAGATAGCCTTTGCTGCCATTCACATAGTCCAATGTTTACATCATTATATATTTCTTTGCAAGACTACTGTGGTTGTCGATGTCAATCCATTTCAATACGTCCTTACTAGGCGTATCATAGGGGGAAAATATAATAAATGGATTGTCATTTTACAAGAATTTGATCTCAATTTCGCTTCTGTGAAATCTAAGAAATCACTAGTTTTCATGGAGTTAATATCTGACTTTCCATGATTAGATGAGGATGTTATCCATGTTGATTCATTTGTGGAAAAACACATTTTTCTTGTCTTTTCATTTGACCCCTGGTATGGAGACATTATTCTCTATCTTCAAACTTTGAAGTTCCCTCAGCATCTCTCGTGAGATGACCTACGACGTGTAATATACCAAGCTAAGAATTATAATATCATAAGTGACACTTTGTATCTCTGAGGAATAGAAAATATATTGCGTCATTGTTTAAATCAAGGAGAAGTTGAGTTAGTCCTAAACGATTGCCATAGTGGGGCTTGTGGTGGTCATCTATCCGGGCTTGCGACAACCCAAAAAATTTTGCGAGCCGGTTATTTATGGCCTTCTATCTTTAAATATTGTATTGAAGTGGTTAAGAAGTGTCACCCCTGATAGGTGTTCACTCAAAAAATGCACTCACATCCATCCCCTCTTCACCTTGTCATTATTGTCGGTCCCTTCACCAAGTGGGGGGTGGACTTTGTGGATTGCAACCCAACTTCAGCTAGGGGGCATCAGAACATCATCGTGGACATAGCCTACTTTACTAAGTGGGTCGAGGCCATGCCTATAGTTAAATCCGACATGAATACTATCACCTTCTTCATATTCAATCAAATTATCACCCAGTTCGGTATCCCGAGTGAGATTTTCAGTGATCGTGGTAGTCACTTTCAGAAAAAAATGATGGAAGAGCTAGCATATAAGTTGGGGTTTAGAGATGGTCATTCTTATCTTTATTACCCCCAGGAAAATGGACAAGTAGAGGTCATCAACAAGTCTCTCAAGGCCATTTTTCAAAATTTTTTTAGCTAGAGTAAGTCCGACTGACACATTATGCTATATCCCACACTCTGGGCATATCGAACCTTGGTCAAGACTGCTACCGGATTTTCCCCTTTCCAGTTAGTACATAGTGTGGAGTCAATATTACCTATTTAATGAGAAATCCCTTCTCTTTGTTGGAAGTCATGCTCCTATATGACACTTATGATCTTGAGCGACGCCTTGTACACCTAGAGAGTCTTGACAAGCAGTGTTGAGACGCCTCTATGGCTATCGAGGAAAAAAAAGACGTGTTAAGGTCCAATGCGATAAGTCTGTCTGTCCTCGGTTGTACGCTGAGGGTGACTTGGTCCTCTTATATGATCAAGCCAAAGAACCACGATGGAAAGGTAAGTTTAAACCCATGTGGCACGGTCCTTATATCGTATGGCGTGTCTTAGAAAAAGGATCCTATGAGTTAGAAGATTATGAAGGGAATATGTTGGCCAAGCCCCAAAATGGGATCTACTTGAAAACATAATATGCTTGAGCCCCAATATTGGGTGGAAGTCTCTGTATACTAATGTAATTTAGTGTATATATATTTTCCCTTTCTTTTCATCTTCAAATTTCTTATCGAGTTTTCCCTTGGTTGGCAGATGTCAACGGAGTCTTTGGTCTACTTAGGATTCATAGACGGAGCCAGTCATCATAAACATAACTTGGATTTTGCCACTTGGGTGGTTTACTCACCTGAGGTTCTACTGGTGTCTTCAGGTGGCATATTCCAAGGGCCATCCACGAATAATGTGGCCGAATATAGTGTTGTTATATAACTTTTGCGCGATGCTATCTCACATGGTATTCTCTCTTTAGAGGTTTGCTTGGATTCCTAGTTAGTAGTATGTCATTTGAACAAAATCTACCATGTGCGTGATCCTAATTTACTCTAACGATTCCTATGGGTACATATTTTAGAATGACAATTTGATTTTATCACTTATTATCACATTCCTAGGAGTTCTAATCATGTATCCGATGCTTATGCTAATTTCATTTTAGATTGGAATTTTTCACATAACTAAAGAAAATAAAACCATGTCATCAATGTACACATTGTAAATATAAGTAAATCCGAAGATCCCTATTTTGTATATATATTTCAAAAAATATGGTGTTTATAGTACAAAATTGGGGCTAACACCCTCAATACACATATACAACCAGTACTACAATATCCACGACATCTATGCTTGTGGCATAGGATGTGTGTCATGGTAACAAACTATGGTGTTTGCGAGATGAAGAAAGAGTCACACTCAAGATCTGGGCACACCAACCACTTGTCGCTGCATGGCTTCCGACAGATCCTCTACCTGAACCATAAAAAATCCTATGAGTCAAACGAGATAGGTTGCCCTGCACGTTTTGAAGGACTCTCTCGGCTTCTCCTCTCGCTGCCTCATCTATGCGTTTCCTCTGATGAGGTCGAGGAAGCCCTTCCTTCTGTCACAGACCCACGTCTACGTTACAAAAGTGTCTAGTTAGTACTTAAGTATCATCCAAAACTGTTTTTGTTCTACTATTAAAAAAATACAAAAAAATGAAATATTTAAAAATATTGACATACCTATGTCCCTGTAGGTGGTCCTTGGTGGGAGTGGCATGTTAGGGTCTCCTCTAAAGTTGATCCATGCATAGGGATAGTCATCCCGAGCAATGACCTGTCACTGCCATGAATATAAGAAATCCTTGTTGTAGGGTGTGGGAACCCTACCTCCCCCCTACCGTCTCATTACCTCAGTCCACCATGCCATGGCTAGATCGCAAGGTACTATCGAAAGAATCTCGACTCTAGGTCCCAAAATTGGAACTCGCTCGAAGAAGAAACTGCATAAGATAGAGGCGAACTTGAAGTTCCTCCTGCTACCCTGTTTTCACTCTGTCAACTGGCTCTTCATATTAGCCAGTAGTGAGGTACACCAATCATATACTATGGGTCTCAAGCATTCTACAACATGTTAGGATATTTAGACACTTAGGAGTTAGTTAATATTTACTTGGTCTAATATGTTGTTAGGTAAAAGTGTGTTTCTTAAGTATGCGTTAGTATGCATTTGTAGTTAGGAAATCCAATGGTCACGATATGTTCCCGACATAGAGTGATCCGATGGTTCATACTCTCCTCGATCTTAACGGCCATTGATCCATGGCTTAACACTCGATTGGTCCATGATCTCTATTTAAAGAGCATGGAGGGTCATTTGCCGATGATCGATTGTGAGGAACTCTCTTGTAAAATCTCTCTGTAATCTTTTTCTTTGCATTAATAAATTGCTCCAAGTGGTCGCTTTGGCTGGGGCCGTGGATGTTTCCTTGTAGGGGTTTTACCACGTGAAAACATTGGTGTGTTGATCTTTGATCTGGTTATGTGAGTGGTTACTGAAGGTGTTCATCCTATGTTGGAATACCTGTGTTGTCGAACATGGTATCTGAGCCTGCTTGAAGACCCACTCCTGTTGTAGATCGAGATCGTGAAGCCGAGTTGCCTCATCTCCATTTTCTGGTATTTTCGTACATTTTTAGGCTAAGAGGACTGTTCCATTGCATATGGAGCACTCATTTCATTTAGGAACACTTTTTGTTTCACTCAAAAAGGTTTCTGCTTGCCCAAGATATGACCATTACAGTCAGATCCGGAGGTATAAAGCATGAATACACATTTTTTAAATTTCTGCAAAGTTTTATTTTGATTTTATTTTGGTTTGTATTTTTTTATTTCTGGGTTTCTACTCTTTTAGATATGCATATTCTCTTTGCCTCATGCCCTGTGTGATCTCGGAAAATCAGAAACAGATAGGAAAAGATGCATCTTCCGGGTAAGCTAACTGAGATCTAACCCTTGTTGTCATCGATAAGTGGAATTTTTTTCTTGTGTGAAAAGAGTTTTTTTTGAGCATGCTCTCCAAGGCCGTCTTCAACAACAACAACAATAAAAACAACAACAACAACAACAACAATCCTCCTTCTAAACTTTACAATATGTTTTGCTAGACCATTTGGTTAAAACTTGCCTTATTAAGTAAGAGGTCTTGAGTTCAAGTCTCTC